>JAAOAG010000036.1:0-230015 GCA_013186755.1 Fusarium begoniae | reverse complement strand
CGCAAAGCCCTCCTCCACGAAATATCCGCCTACGAAGCGAACCACCCCCCCTCCCAACGTCTTGAAGAATATAAATCCTCTCGTCGCGCCGAACAGTTCAAGAACCAGCGCGCCAAGTCTCCTTATACCATCTCGTACGCTGCGCAGGTGAAACTTACCCTTTGGAGAGGATGGAGAAGGCTGTTGGCTGATCCGGGGTTTACGATTGCGAGTTTGGTGTTTAACCTTATTATGGCGGTTGTGTTGGGAACGATGTTTTATGATCTGAAGGATGATACTTCGAGTTTTTACTATCGTGGGGGTTTGATCTTTTTTGCGTTGCTGTTTAATGCTTTTGCGAGTCAGCTTGAGGTATGTCGCTGTCCTGACACTCAGGTCTTGGTACTAACATGGGTAGGTCCTCACTGTCTACGCTGAACGGCCTGTTGTTGAGAAGCATAACCGCTATGCGTTCTACCATCAATCAGCCCAGGCCATCGCAAGTTACATCATCGACCTCCCCTACAAAACCATCAACATGATCATCTTCAACTTGCTCATCTACTTCATGGCCCATCTCCGCCGCGACGCTGGCCACTTCTTCTTCTTCTGTCTTACCTCGTACCTCACCACGCTCGTCATGTCGTGTATCTACCGCACCCTCGCATGCGTCACCCGCACGACGCATCAAGCCATGATTCCCGTGTCGATTCTGAGTCTGGGACTTATGATCTACACGGGCTTTACTATGCCGACGGATTACATGCTTGGATGGTCGAGATGGATGAACTACATCAATCCTCTGGCTTATGCCTTTGAGGCGTTGATGGCGAGTGAGTTCCATAATCGGAAGTTTGCCTGTGCGGGTATGGTTCCCCAGGGTCCGGGGTATGATGACCTTCCCGCCGATTCTCGTATTTGCTCTGTTGTTGGTGCCGAGCCTGGATCGTCTATGGTCGATGGCGATAGGTATATCAACATGTCCTTCAAGTACTACAACTCTAACAAATGGCGGTACGTAACACTTCTCACTGGCGTGACCTATACTGACTTGTCATAGCAACATCGGTATCCTTCTTGGCTTCCTCTTCGGTTTTCTCATCCTATACATCATCGCAGCTGAGCACGCCAAGCCTCCCAGGAACAAGGGCGAGGTTCTGGTCTTCCGCAAGGGTCGCATGCCTTCCAACTTTGAGAAAGACCACGGCGATGTAGAGACCCAAGCTACTGATAGACCTGTCGTCGCTGAAAAGGCCAACAACAACCCTTCCAGCGGACTCACTGCTGGTGCTTCTGTGTTTCACTGGGAAGATCTCTGCTACGATATCCAGATCAAGGGTAAGGACCGCCGATTACTGGATCACGTTGACGGATGGGTCAAGCCCGGTAAATCAACAGCTTTAATGGTAAGTTTCCCTCACCCACAGCTCCGCTGTGAACCCAACTGACTCCTCAGGGCGTGTCTGGTGCTGGCAAAACAACCCTTCTCGACGTCCTAGCCACCCGCGTAACAATGGGCATCGTATCCGGAAACACCCACATCGACGGCCTCGCAACCGACTCCTCCTTCCAACACCGCGTCGGCTACGTCCAGCAACAGGACCTCCACCTCACAACAATGACGGTCCGCGAAGCCCTCGAGTTCAGCGCCCTCCTCCGCCAGTCCGCCGAGATCTCCCGCGCTGAGAAACTGGCATACGTGGAGCATGTCATCGACATGTTGGACATGCAGGAGTTTTCAGATGCTGTTATCGGAACGCCGGGTGAGGGGTTGAATGTTGAGCAGAGGAAGAGATTGACGATTGGTGTTGAGTTGGCCGCAAGACCGCAGCTGTTGGTCTTTTTGGATGAGCCGACTAGTGGATTGGATTCACAGACTAGTTGGGCGATTTGCGATCTCATTGAGAAGCTTACGGCTAGTGGACAGGCGGTTTTGTGTACGATTCATCAACCTTCTGCGATGTTGTTCCAAAGATTCGATCGCCTGTTACTCCTTGCACCCGGTGGAAAGACAGTTTACTTCGGCGGTACGTTCCCCATCACCCCCATCACCTCCATTGAACCTCACTAACATCCCCAGATCTCGGCGAGCAATCCCAAACCCTTCTCAACTACTTCGAACGTAACGGCGCACCCCCTTGTCCAGAAGACGCCAACCCCGCAGAGTACATGCTCGAGATCATCAAGCCCTCCAACGACGAAGAAGCCGAGAAGATCGACTGGCACCAGATCTGGAGAGACTCACCCGAGTTCCAAGAAGTCAAGCAGGAGCTTTCACGTCTTAACTCTCTACCTGCTACACGGGGATCAGCCGCGACCGCTTTGGAGAACGGTGATGCATCGCAGCATAAGGAGTTTGTAGCCTCGTTCTCGACGCAGTTTCGCGAGGTGTTGATCAGGACTTGGAAGCATTTCTGGAGATCGCCTACTTATATCTGGTCCAAGATCGCACTGATCGTCTTATCGGTATGCTTGGGCTTGTCATGAGGAGACTTTGGCTAACAGTTCTAGTCACTTTATATCGGATTTACGTTTGAAGCCAAGAACACCATCCAGGGCTTGCAAAACCAGCTTTACGCCATATTCATGTACATGGTTCTCTTCCAGAGTCTCAGCGATCAGATCATGCCCATGTTTCTACCCCAGCGCGATCTATACGAAGTCCGTGAGCGACCGTCCAAGATCTACCGCTGGAACAGTAAGTCCTCACCATCTCACTGCCTCGCGTCATCTAACCATTCCCAGCATACATCTTGTCCAACATCCTCGTCGAAGCAGCTTGGAACACCTTGATGGCTGTCCTCATCTACTTCACGTGGTACTACCCCGTCGGCTTCGTCCGCAACACTACATCCGATGACCAAGCCATCCGGGGTTTCCTTGTCTTCTTGTACCTCTGGATGTTCATGCTCTTCACCAGCACTTTCTCCCACGCAGCCATCGTTTGTATCGCCACCGCCGAAGAAGCTGGTGTCATCGCGACTTTATTGTGGATGCTTTCCATCTCGTTCTGCGGGTAAGTCATCCCTCCGTTGATCTATCACGCATGTACTGACCTTTACAGTGTTGGTGTCGCTTACAAGGACATCCCCAAGTTCTGGACCTTCATGTATCGTGTCTCTCCAGCGACTTACATCGTCGGCGGTATCATGTCAACTTGTGTCTGGGGCTCCAACGTCAAGTGCGCAGACAATGAGGTTCTGCAGATGGCTGTTCCTGGCAACATGACCTGTGGCGACTACATGGGCCCTTTTATCAAGGCAGCTGGTGGTTATCTTCTTGATGGCTCGTCCACTGATGTCTGCAAGTACTGCTCGCTTGCTACGACGGACGAGTTTCTGCATCGGTTCAACATTAACTATGATGATCGATGGTGGCACTTTGGACTTCTGTGGGTGTACATCTTTGTTAACTGTGCTGCTGCCTTGGGCTTTTACTGGTTGTTCAGGGTGCCGAGGGGAAGTGGTGTTAAGAGGGCTTAACATGGAACCTAAGAGGAGATCTTAAGAGGGGATCTTAAGACGCACTATTTATTTCTAGAATCTTACTCAAAAGGATCAAGGTAGCATATCATAGACATAGCATATTTAATTAATGGTTAATACATAACCCTAGAATAGAAGCATTGAATATATACAAAAGGAATAATAACCGTCTAGTGATGTCGCCTCACTCAATCTTGGTGGCACTGATGTAATCACACTCAGCAGTACTGAACGGATCTCCACATCCAACCTGTTGATCCTTATCAACGTACACAGCAGGAAGATTAAAGTAGCAGGTCGGAATCTTGCCACCAACCAAGCTCCCTAGGTCAACATCGTCATTGGGACTAAGCGCACAGTCCAGAATAGCACGGTAGTAAACCTCTCTGTTACCAAGACCATAGCTAGCCATCTTGTCATACACCTCGCCCGAGACTTCAGCCCAATCCCCAACACGGTTAGGCTTAGGATCGTGACGCATGATGTAGAAGCAGTACTCTTCACCCTCCCGAAGAGCCATCCACTGACGACCAGTCGCATAACCGCAGTCCTCACGGCTTGTGCGGCGCTTATCAGCAATGAGGTAGAACTGCGCAGCCTTCATGACGTTATTGGCTACCTTGGGCTGGATGTTCCCGTAGACAGAGTTGAGGGCAAGCTGCACAGCCTCAGAGTTGTCGTTGAGGAGAAAAAAGCCGCCGTTAAAGAAGTTTGCAACGGGAAGCTTGTAGGGATCCGGGTTGGACGTTTTGAGTGCAGTATACTGGTCCTCTGTACCTCCACCCATGACAATGCGCATGGTTTCGTCGAGTCGGTCGACGGCTGCTTCGAATAGATCGGCCAAACCAGCTGAGATGCTGCCCTGATCGATCTCCTCTTGCTTGAGGTTACCAAAAGCAGAGAAGATCCCGCCAAAGAGATAAAGACCTACCCCGAAACCAGGCTGCTGAGGTTAGATACCTGTCAGTACACGGAGACGAATTACGTACATTTGCGGACAGGCCGCTGAGAGCACCGCCGATGGCACTAGCTGAAGCCAGCCATTTGACCATATCCCCAGTGTCGTCCTCATTGCCGCCAAAGTCGGATACCATCTGACCGATTCTGAGGCCGCTGATGATAGTCTTCTCCGTAATCTTGGTCTTGAGCGCCTTGAACTTTGAGTGCATGCCCTTAGCAGCCTGGAAGATCCAGTACGACGTCTTGCTAAGGGGATCGTCGGTACCGTACTTGTCATACTGCTCCGTGCACTCCATGTTATTCATGGGGCTGCAATCATTATCGAGAACACTGCAGCCCGCGGCGCCAGACTTTCCATCTGTACCGCCATAGACTCGGTCCTCGAGGTTGATGAGCCAGTTATTTTGGTGTTCTGTTGGTCAGCTATTGCATTCGTGTACTGACGGAAAACGTACCCCATTGTGCACGGAGGAAGTTATCGAGGTGATCGCCGGCTTTCGTTTTCATCGTCCAGAGCGTGTCAGCTTCCTCTGGTGTGTTGAGAACCCAACCTTTGCAGAGTGTATCTTTGTTCTCCCAGACGTCGGGGACCTTGTTGTCATCTCTTTTGGTGAGAGGAGAGGCATGGACGGCGGCAGCGATGGCCACGATGACGGTAATGGACTTCATTGTGGGAGAGTGGTGATGAGATGAGTGAAGAGGGTATTTCCTCCAGCTGAGAGCAGAGGTTTATATCATGTTGACGGCATGATAGGGAGAATGCCTAAGCATGGATCGTTTATTCATGTTACGAGTAATTAATCAACCTTGTGAATCCTACGATGGGCTCGAGCATGATTGCTGTTACACTGAGGCTCTTGGCATCAAGTTGATCGCTTCGATAAGCGGCTAGATAAGGATCTCGGTACGAAAGACAAGGAAGAGGTTAACCCGAGGCTCCGGCGGCCGCGGGAGGAGCCGTGCTAGAGCCCGATTAAGACGAGGAATGGAGTAGAAGCTCACGATGCTTCGCCACAAAGGAATAGAGCACGGTAATTTTAGATTGGGGTCCATTATTTGTTTCCTTTGCTTGAATGACTCGACTTGACGCACTGGGCTGAGACTTGTCTGCATCTACGGACTCTTGATGATGGCGGCTGTAATTGTTGCTTAGTACTCAGACAGCCTGTCTCCGTTCAAATTTGAAGACTTCAAGCTCACAAACAATTGGGTCCTCATGCTCCTCTCAGCTGTGCCATTCCTCCCCCCAAAAAGTGTAGTGATAGACCTGACAGCGAATGCTTGTGCCATGCTATGCTAAAAGTGATTCAACGCATCATGAACTCAGAAGTCCATCGCAATATTCGCATAACCTAATCTCACCATCACGGCACAGATCCTCGCCAAACCGCCCTATCAGCGCTACTCTGCCCCCAAACACTCCTCTCAAAATGGGGAGATGAAACGCCAGCGCAGATCCTTCATCTAGGAAACAACCCACTAACTATACAAGGTTAACAAAAGCTCACGACCTCTGGCTTGGCATAAGCTGCAAGGACCTTTTTGCATGCACAGCCCGCCAGAGCTAAGATGACAGCAAGTCGGGCGATTTCAAGTACGACTGGGCTATCGGCAGTTGTAAAAGACTCGCGGGAAGACGTTTTCCGTGGCTTGTCGTGGCGGAGCTTGTTTTTGGGGTTACAACGAGGACTTGGCGTAATTTATTCAATTGGTCAATTTCGGGGAACTATTTCAGCTCTCGCATTTTGGCCTATGATGTAGATGCTATGGAAATAAGACCGAGTTCCTTCAGAAATGCTACCCTCCACTACATGCATCGAATGCCCTTCGCCCCCAACAATTGGTGCTTCCCTGCGCAATTATTTAGCGGCCGGAGGCTCAGGCATTGCGTATGTAAATGACAGTAAAGTCTCCGGGTCTTGCTTGCGAAGGTACTCCTCAAAACCTTCCGTCTTGATAGGTTTACTCAACTGCTCTGGTGTGATAGCTCCTTCAACGCCTTCCATGTATTTATGTTCATCAAGGTAAGCTGGTCCGTCAAGAACCTCGTAGGGCAGACCAGTAGCCTTGTGCATCTCCTCCTCGGCCATTGACTGGAAGACAGCTTTCTGGCCGGTGACTCTGCTCCAAGTGTCCATGATCTCAATAATGTTCAAGTCACTGTCATAGGCGAGAAGCTTTGTTCCAGCGGGTTCATCTTCGACCAGAGCTCGGACGAAAGATCCAGCTGAGCCTTCGATATCAATGATAGGCAACCTGAGATTCTTGGAGGCCGGTACCGCGAGGACATACTCGCCAGTCTCAGCATCCCTCTTGGGGTATAAGAAAGGATTCGTAGCGTAGGCAGCCATGTAGATATACGACGTCTTCTTAGCCAAGTCAGGCATCTCATTCTCAATGTACTTGACAGCCGCAGCCTTGGTCTCCCAATGATGACAATGAGAGTATTTCCCCTTCGAAACATCCTTCATAGGACCAAGAGCAGAGTAGATGTACTTCTCAAGGGTAGATGTCTTGGAAGCAGCATAAGCCGCATTCTTGACATGGCGCTCCTCGGTATCATAACCGATCTGTTGAGCTGTAGCTTGGTCTTTGCCTTGACTGAGAGCGGTCATGTAAGGAGCCCAGAAGTCGGTGTTGACAAAGATTGCGTGAGCGCCTTCGGAGGCTTTGATGAGAGATTCTGGGTCGTTCATGTCTGCTTCGACGACCTCGGCTCCGAGGTTCTGGAGGGCTTGCGCTTTGGTTGAGGTTGAGTTGCGGGTGAGGGCTTTGACGTGCCAGTTTGGTTGGGAGATGAATGCTCTGACGACTGAGCCTCCCTGGGTGCCTGTTGCGCCGACGACTGCGATGGTCTTAGTAGACATGGTGAGAGTGTACGGTGAAGAAGATGCAGTGGAGTTGGTCAGTGATGAAGTGATAGAGATGGGTTGAGAGTGAGATCTACTTTGATACTTATAGTAATATACATTGCGGCGTTAATTATGGCTTCTCTATCTCCTTGCGTATTAACTATCGTGTTGGTGTTGAGTTTCTTGAATGGCCCAAAAATCGTAAGCCACTGTCGCTTACTTGCGTAGCAGCTTCTGATTGGCTCAAAAACCGTAAGCCAATTCGCCCCCACGGACTTCGGACTTAACATCATTACACTTCCGCCAAATAACCAAGATCTCAAATCTGACATGCTCCAATGAGATAATTTTACCCTGCCACGTCAAGTCAGGCCATGACTGATACAGAGAAAGACGGTTCGGCCAATAGGGAGGACGCTGTCTCTCGAAAGCGGACGAGTAGCAAGGATGATGACGCCCCCCCATCGAAGCGTCGTGTTCTGACTGCGGCGCGGAGAGAGCAGAATCGCCAGGCGCAGAAAGTATATAGTATGTCATATCCCTTGTTCCATAGGAATTACTAAAGAGACCTTGTAGGAGAGCGACAGAAACAAGAGAGGATACGACTGAAGCAGGAAAAGGCTCAAGCCCAAGCTACTTCCGGACAGCGCCTGAGACCTCTTCTAAAACGAGAGGATCTCTCACCGAGAGACTCTTCCGAACATCAGACTTCAATTGGGGAGATATACTCATTGGATGAAGAAGTTACAGAAACCATCGACACATCTGTTAAAAAGCTTGAGCCAAACTTTCCAGACCTTTACATGAACATGCTTCAGTTCGCACCAGCAGCCATCTTCACATCATGCCTCACCAACGCAATCTCCCTCGGCCTCGACCCGTCCGTCATCGCAGACTGCAGCATGGAACACATATCTCCCTTCTACCAACCCAACCTCTCATCCACACTTAATCACGCGGCTCTCATACAAGCGGGTTCCAACATCCTGTCAACATTTAACAGCACCAGTATCCCCGTTCATCTCCGCCCAACAATGGCACAAATCCTCATACCTCATCATACAAGCCTCGATCTCATCCCTATTCCATTTCTTCGTGAGCGAGCTATAATGCTATCAGCTGCAATGCCGCATGCCTTTAATAACTGGGAACTCAAGCTGGATATATACGAAAGAGGCGGCTTGACGATATGGCGACTGAACCACGAGAAGGGGGAGAGTTTGAGGGATACGTATCCGCCTTGGGATATGAAGAGTTGGGAGGCTGCGCCGTGGTTCTTGAAGAAGTGGTGTATGCTTATGGGGAGGGAGTATGATAAGATGCAGAATCAGAGCATTGGGTGGCAGGTTGTTAGGGACATGATAAGTTCGAGGGATGTACAGAGATCTACGACTAGCTTATCTTAGGAAAGGTGTCCCCAAACTTATAAGACTGTGAATTGTTTATGCCACATTATGACATGAATGACAACGAAGTGAATGGGATAAATAAAACGCAGCATGTAAAACATTTACTCTAGGAACGTGACCAATTCCTTCTCAGTCCAATCCCAAAGTCTCTCCGCCATCTCATCATCTCGCCCCTCCTCCGTAGCCAAACCATGCTTCCCAACTGGCTCATAGTACTCTCCACTAACAACACCATCCGCAACCGACGCCCAAAGCTGATTCCTGACGCCCTTTGCAACAGGCGTGATCAACATACATCTCACCACTGCATATAAATACCAAACCATCCCCGTCGCCTTCACCAACAACTCTGTGTTCACCAGCCCAGGATCGATAGCAGACACTGTGAAACGCGGATACTTCCTGGCCAGCTGGCGCGCCCAGAGGATGTTGGCAAGCTTGCTCTGGTAGTAGCACTGATAGAGACCAATCGAATTTCCATCGGTCTTGAGGGTATCATAGTTGATCCCGCCTTTGTTAAGATAGACGTGTCCATGAGATGCGAGACAGACAACTCTCACGTCTGCACGAGGTAAACGTGTTGTTTTATCGAGCAGCGGGATAAGTAGCTTCGTGAGTAACGCATGGCCCATATGATTTGTCCCAAACTGGATCTCATAACCGTCCGCAGTACGATCAAGAGGAACAAACATGGTACCTGCGTTGAGCATCAAGATATCAAGCCTTTCACATTCCGAGAGCACGATCCGCGCTGCTTCTTTGATAGAAGCGAATGAGCAGAGATCAAGATGGAGGAGTCTGATTGAAGCAGATGGGACAGCGCGCTGGATATCTTGTGCTGCGAGTTGTGCTTTTTGTAAGTTTCGACCGCAGAGATAAATACGGGAGGGATTGTGGTGGGCGAATTGGAGGACGGATTCTTTGCCTAGACCGGCGGTGGCGCCTGTGACGAGGATGACTTTTCCTTTGAGAGAGGGCATGTCTTTCGGGTTGAAGTTTTGTTCTTTGGACCATAACATTGTGTTGAGAAGAGTGGGCAAATAGGGGAGAGATTTGAAGAGTAAAAGGGATGCACGACTTGGATCGAAGGTAGTTGTGAATGAAGCTCAGGCATAGATACAACAGAGGATGCTACGTCTATTTATACAAGACCTAGCCGTACTGCAGGTTCATACTGTGAGGCATTCTCGAGTTCCACCAGGAGTTAAAGCTAATAAGAGGCTTAGAGACAAGAGTCTACTCCCGTATTGGAAAAAGGTACGGCCTTGGCGCGGCAGTCAATCTATTAATGCTTCTCATCAACAGACTCAACTGAAATGCCGACTGCGCTAAGCCGCATTTGCTGCTGACAGGTCCAATCACGATCAAAAACAGCCCTCTAAACCCTTTTGAGCAAATGGTACGGAAGAACTCCGGGGGAACTTATACCCAAAGTGCTTACTCTCAACATGGATCAATGCCGCAGAACTTCAGAAACGAAGCATGTGACTAGTTGATTTGGCATATTTGCCAACCCATTTCTGTTGAAATGGCCATCTTTGTGGTTACCACGTCCTCTGGAAAGCCTGACAGGGATACCATGAGAAAGATCCGCAGCCATGCGATGCGTGGAAGGAATACACGCGCGGACAGACTAGCTCGGGCCCAAGAGCGGATGAACCCTGACAAATGCTCGGTTCATACCATGGAGACTGATAGAAGTGCATTTCCCATATCATTACCGAATGCTTCTTCAACAGCAGAACCACGTAATGGCCAGGAACTCAGCAAGGATGACCTGTCAACGATGAGTATCCCGCGAAAGCTCGCACTAGAGCTTTTGCTACAACGATCAGAACTCGAGCTAAAGCCGTATATGCTGGAGTTAATACATCATGGTATTGTCACAAACTCTATGTCAGTCAGACAGATAATGACGGCATGATATCAGCTTTCACAACGCCAAAACCCTGTCGATACGCCATAGACATGAAAGTCACTCACGAATGCGAGTCTCAAATCTTTAGCCTCAGCGACATGAACACGCACGAAGTATCTCTCCACTCCATACTCTTCACCGCATCAGCATTGAAAGAAGTCTGCCTAGGTGTAGAGTTTAGCGTACTCACAAGATATCATCTTGGCGAGACACTGCGTTGTATTCAACAGAGCCTTCAAGACGAAAGCACTGCAACGGCTATGGCGACGGTGGGAGCTATCGTTAATCTAGCTTCAGCGGCGTCTAGTTTTGGAGATGTTGAGACTGCGAGAAAACATATGGATGGCCTATGTCGGATTTTTGAACTTCGTGGTGGGGCATCGCCGTTTGGAACTGCAGCGCTAGCAGAGATGAAGTGCCAAAGGTACTTAATTCTTAATCACCGCTTCGTGTTGCTAACGTGAACAGGATAGAGATCTGTCTATCAATGACAGAAGGGCGAAAACCCCGCCTTCTTCCCGACATTCAAGTTTGGGATTCACTCATGCCAATATCTGCAATCCACCCCCCTCCTGAGTCAACCTTTCTAGATCCTCGAAATTTGACATCAGATCGGTGTTTAATCTCCATCTGGACCGATTTGCAATACTACAGCCGGCTAGCTAATGAAGGCGCGCTTATCCCACCAGAGCTGTTCATCTTCATAAGCACGACTCTTCCGAACAGGCTACTTCAGCTTTCTTACGATGCTCAATCGACTAGCGAGTTTATGAGACTTTGTATGCTGGTGTATATCAAAAGCATTCTTTTTAGTCTTCCTGGGGTGGGGAGAAGAATGTCTTACTTGTCGACTAATCTAGAGATTGCACTCCAGCAATTCGTGCCATTGGATCGAGAGCATTCTACTTTCTTACTCTGGGCGCTGTTCATTGCTGGCGGCTGTATCTTTGAGGACTTTGACCGGGCATGGCATCATCAGACTGTTCGCGAGACATGCGACGGTCTTGGTGTGAGCAGGTGGACACAATGTAGGGAAATGTTAAGCAGGGTGCTGTGGATTAGCGATATACACTATGTGCTGGCGCAGGAAGGATTCACGAAGGTATTTGGCACTACAGAGGCAAGAGTGTCACGTAATTAACTGCGATATAATTCTACACAAATTGACATGAATATAACACAGCTTCAAGATCAAGTCAGTCGCCTTTTTATACCAGAATGAGATTTTGTACCAGAATGATTTATACCAGAGTGAGATACAGCATCTTAAAATTAATTTTCCGATTAAATGAATGAATTAGCCTGAAGCTTCATCGTGTCTTTTCTGCTTACGTGAGACAACTGGTAGGATCGCTGGCATTTAGTGCTGACATTCAAAGCTGACGGAGTTACTGTCTCATCTCCGCCATTCCCCTTCCAGTAATTCTTATCTCCTCTCAACACATTTAAAACAGCGTCAAACCCTCTTCTTCTCACCATCAATCAACCATCTCATCATGTCTTTCATCTATCTCAACCGCGCAACGCACGTCGTGTCTCTCATCCCCGCCCTCTTCGGCATCAATCTCCTCACGCGCCCCGAAGCAACCCTCCAATCTTTCCAGTACCCTATCCCTACAGACCCTCAAGCTAAAAAGCTTGTTCGTGGCCTTGCGCGTATCTACGGATGTCGAAATCTTGTCGTTAGCTTCTTATTCTTCAATATCAGCCTCACTGGGGACAAGAATCTCATGAGCTTTGGGTATCTTGGGGCGCTGGCTATGTGCGTCACTGATGGGCTTGTCGCTAGGAATGTAGTTGGGCATGGGGAGTGGCAGCATTGGTCGTTTGCGCCGCTTTGTATTGGGTTGTTGATTGGGCTGAACTGGTGATTACAACTGAGTTTAGTTTGATCTAGATGGATTCATGGCTATTGGCTTCGAGACATGGCAAGATGGTTCACGACGCCAATGAATGACGAAATATTATTCTCGTTTTCTTATGGCAACTAACACTTCCTCTTTCCAAAGAGATACTCCGAAGAAATAAACAATGTAACAAGATCAATTTCGCTTCCTCCACCATAATCAACCGCTGTGTAATCCCCATTCTATTGCATTTTAATCCACAAATCTGTTGCTGCAAACTCCAACTTGCCCTGTCAAGTGAAGTATCAGCCGAAGCTACCCAACTCCGATGCTTAAACCCCCATACCCAACACGCCATTATCAGTAATCATCTGGTATGTCGGCCTCCTCAACAGGAGTAATACTCGTAAGGATATCTGCAACTTCATCCTGATACATCTCCAAAGCTTCCGTATCACTCCAATCAACAGTGATCAGGTAAGCCATAGCGTGAGATAGTCTTCTAACCTCTTCCCTTTCTCTATTCGAAAGATCAAGTGTCCAGGATGCAGCAGTCCCGGCGAGGAAGAAAGTCAAAGCACAATCATCATTCCACTCCAAAGGCCAATCTTCTTCATATTCGTCCTCCTTGTACAAGTTCGCCAGTATGATGAGAAAGCTGAAGCAATGCTTGACATTTTCCCAGTTGCGGTAAAAGTTTTGGCCATAATTTGAGTCCTTGCCGAGAGTGTAGTGCTTTCTGAGGTATTGTCGAGCGCCGAGAGCTTGGAACTGGATTGGGGGAATTTCATCTGGTTCGGAAGAGGACTCGCTGAAGGTAGACATGGCGTCTTCTTGATTGCCGGGTATCTCCGGTGTAAGGTTGGGACAGTCTGCAAGAGACGACTGAACCTGAAGAGAGGAATCAGGGCTGCTGCGACCACCGTCAAGAGTTGGGAGTGAAAGAGTGAGAAAAGGCATTCTGGGTAATTGACGTGGTAGGGGTTGAATGTATAGTGAGTGGTAAAGTGTGGTTTTCGATGATGAATAGTGCTATCGGTGAAATGATCGATGTACTGATGGAGTAGGAAAGGAAGGATACTCAGGGCGGGCGAAGAGGGGGTTTTATACTTGATGGGTAAAAATTATACTTCGCCTGAGCACGTTTATTGCTCGCATGATACTTTCTGAACTTCTGTCATGTCAAAGTATAACTGTATTTGCTAGCCTTGCGACCGACTCATGAACTTAATCGAGCAATAACCTTTTGACTGCTCCAAACCTTCTTCCATATAGCGCTGAATAAGATTATCGTCGTGCACGTGTTGGAGGTTCTCATACCCGTGACGGTAGTTAAGTAAGTTATCTTTAAATCGCGATAGCACATCTAGCTTCCAACTTGCTTAGACATTACTATGGGGATGACTGCCGCCTATAAGCTCAAGCTTTAGGCTGCAAATACAGGTGATGAATGATAACACGATAGTTTGCGCCGCTTTGTGCTGGGTTGTTGATTGGATTAAAATGGTGTTTGGAAGAATCTCGTCAGACGTACTCAAATTGGATGATAGATCTACAGCCACTGGCTTCAAGACGGCTCGAAATATCTTTATATCTCAAAGGATAATCTTTATACTCCTGAAAATGTCTGTTCTAAGTTCTGTCCACTGATCTAAGCTCTCAGCCACAAGCCCCAACTCCAAATAACACATCTAGCTCACAACTTAAATATTACACGACGTCTGTTCATTCGCTTCACATGATATGGTACACCACGGGCTTTTTGTACATGCATCTGAAAAGATCGATTTAGCTCCTAGGACTTCAAGTACCCAGATTATACAGTTCTTTTATGGATGTTAATCCATAGATTCACCACGACTGGCTTTCCCTTCTCATCCTACTTAGTCGAAGTACTGTGCTTTCGGACCATAGTCCTTATGACCCACTACCCAAAACACCTTGTTAGCATAGCGTCGTGAGCACTTGTAACATGCCCAGTCCTCTAGCTCCAATTGTTCGAGTCCTTGGTCTTCCTCAGAGATAGGATCAAAACCATCAAGGTACGTGTCCACTCGAATACCTTGCCTTTCCAAACCCGCTTCGTCATCAGGATCAATTGCCAAATCATCCTCCAAGATGTCAGCTAGTGCTTCAATGCACGCCTTTTGGTCTTCTGGAAGATCCTCCACCCAGGCTGAGACAGTTTTCTCAAACCAAGAGAAGAACGCGGTCTTGTCTTCCCACTCAGCGGGATATTCTTTCTCTCCTTCGCGGTCTCCATACAGGTCCTGCATCATATACAGAAGGCTAAACCGGAGCTTATCTGCCTCCCAGTCGTTGATACCGCCAAGAAAGAAGCCTGTATCGGCACTCGAGGCATCAATTCTCCTGAAGAATTGTCTTGCGCGAAGGGCTTTAACTGCAACTGAGGGACGTTCAACGAGAGATTCCTCGGAGTCTGAAACCTCATCATACCAATTTTTGGGGATTTTGAGTGTGCGCTTGGGTTTGTAGGGCTTCGCGTCACGACACTTACAGGTTGACCATAAAGGAGATGATTTGTCCTGAAAAGAGGGGACAAGGCTACTGCTGCCAGCTTCAGAAGCTGTGACTGAAACAGTGAAGCAAGACATTTAGAGTGCTGAAGCGGGTTGTGAAGTTGTGTGTGGAGTGGAAGCAGACTATGGTTTGTGAAGAAGCAGAGTCCTCTTGATGAGATGCGATATGAAGTAGGAAAGAATAATTCACAATGGGTAGAGTAAGGCATTTATACTAGTAGGTTAATAGAACTAATTCGCATCTCTTAGAACTTCGATTCATTATTACAAGCTATGTGTTCTCACCAAACAGCTGCTTTTTCTAAACGTCGTTCTGATTTCTCACAGAGAAAACGATTAACTGCGGCTTGAATCAAGGTTAACTATGAGTTCTTGCGATCGGAGTGTTTTAACCATTATCGTGAGACAAATGAACAAACTTCCAGCGCTTTGTATCTCTGCTATGTAAGATGAACAACTAAACATAACCTGTTTAGTACCTAGTTCCCAAAGAGTGAATGAACAATGACAATGCCCAGGGTAGGCGCAGCGGACGCTAGTGACTATGAGTCGCGCTAAGATTCTCAGCACCCAGTCAAAACATTTCCCCTGTGGCTTAGTTGGCTAAAGCGTCCGACTGTTATTAATAGACAATCGGGAGATCGGAAGTTCGAGCCTTCCCGGGGGAGATCAAGTGCCATCTCTCTTTTTGCTTCCTTGACTATTTCTATCTTTTTTATTACAAATCTCTATGCAGTTCCTAACCATATCCTTTTTCCATAACACCTGACTTAAAGAATATCTACCAGTCCCTTTCCTTTTATATATATTAGTGGTGTCTGGCCATAATTGTCTCTGGCGTTTATATCGGCCCCATTCTCAAGCAAAAGCCTCGCTATGGTCAGTTTTCTAGAATATTCTGCTGCTGTACTGGCCTTGCTGCTTGACTTCTGTGCTCGAGCCAATCTCATCAAAACGCCGAGCAACGGCGTACAACCAGAGTAATCCTTCGAATTAACATCGACATTCCCTATTGACAACAGTAGTCTCACAATACTCTCATGGCCTTCAATAGCGGCCAACGATAATGGTGTCCGGCCCATGTAGTCCTTCGGATCAAGTTGAACGGTCTCAATCGCCAATAGCAGTCTCACAATACTCTCATGACCATTCTCGGCCGCTAATGATAGGGGTGTGCGTTCATCGCTGCCTGAAACAACAGGTATAATTTCTTTGGATGCAAGTAGGATCGTGGCGAGCGGTAAGTCACCCCGCTGTATTGCCCAGTGTAGCGGCGTATAACCTTTACTTACGCTGAAGTACTTTCCGTATACAAGCTGTGCAGAAATTTCTTCGGCTTGTGAAGGACTCATTTCCTGTTGCAGGAGCTCTTTGACCGCGCCGCGATGACCATTAGCCAAGGCAGCAAACAGTGGGTTCTCAAGTCGTTCTCTGTGTATGTTACTTTTGAATCCAGCATCAAAGGCTGACCTGATGAGATTTGTCAAGCCATCCTTGGCAAGAATGTAAAGAAGACTGGCGTTCGGGGTAAGCTGAGGTCCGTGGCTGCTATGATTCTTGAAGATATTATTAAGAACAATCCAAGATTTTATAGGGAAGTTTGTAATAAAGTCTCTCTGAGGAAGGTTGTTTCCAGCGGCCTCTGCATGGTAGAGGATATGGTGGGCTGCATACTTCATGAATGGAAAGGAATTATGCAAAACGCTAGCGGCACCCAACTCTCCCATTCGGCGTGGGGTATCGAGGCTAACGTATGGTGAGATGTCAAACTGGATATAGATATGACAACACGCTTTTAGTCGATCGTGAGCTGAACATTGAGGATCTCCCGCCTCCAGCTGTAAATCACGTCTCAGGTAGCCTAAGCCATCGTCCTTCAACAAAAAGTCCCGAATAGACTCGTGGATAAACTGAACCGTTTCTGCATTAGGTTTCGTGATTTCGGCTAAGCCCTTGGAAGAACTCAAGATGAATTGCTTCATGTCTTGGATGGTAGTGCTACGCCGGCTCCACCCACTGAGTGTATCAGGATACAGCCCGGAGATAAGGGCAAAGTAGAGCTCTTCCCACTTCAGCGGTCGCTTAGAAAAGAGAATCCACTCAATTGACAGGAGTAGGTTCTCTGGTCGCTTGTTGTCCCTCCTTAGTATATCTCTGATCAGGTCACTCAATTCAGGTGGGATTTCCTCAAGAGTCTTCCTCTGGATAGCAAGACTATCTGCATATCCAAAGTCCTCATTCAGCATCTGCACAACCAGCTTGACCCATAGAAATACACCGTTTGCCTTGACGCGAATGTCGTTTCTCAGTTCATCTACTTCGGCCTCTCTATGCTTTTTGACTTTGAGCTTGCTGTGTATGTAGGCTTCTAGGTCGTGCTCATGGCCAGGATGATGTTCCAGAATCAGCTCTTGACCATTCCCTACGTCGATGAAGGGATAATTGCGACTGGAAAAGCATATGTATACCTCGGATTCTCTTGCAATGGAGTCTTTTCCGATAGTCTGAAAATGGTCAATCATGCCATACACGTCCTTACGATTGCATTCGTCAAGCGCGTCGACAAAGCAGACTAAGCGTTGCCGGCCAAGGCTGGCTATCGCAAGAGATAGAAGAGACCTCAGAACTTCTGCACTCCATATTGGCTGGCCGTAGTGGCTCAATGGAATAAGGTCTGCATCATCCAGAACCTTTTGAAGCCCAGACGCCTTGCTCAAGAGCTCCCATAGCAAAGATCTGTACATCCCTACAATCGACTTCTCCAAGTCATCGCCTCTGGCGTTGAAGAAGAACGAAATAATAATTGAATCCCCCATCATCTTCATCGCTTGAGAATATGTGAACTTCATAATTGTCGATTTTCCGGCACCTGGCTTGCCCTTGATCCACAAGAACCCGTGGTGTTGAATAAGTTTCGATCTGTCGAGCCAACGTTGGTAAACCGGGTCCTCAAGCAACCAGTTACAAGTTTCCTCATGGGCAACCTCCACGCCGAGGCGACGGGAATGAATCTCCTTAAACTCTAGTGATTCGAGTAGTGTCTTTCGGCGCTCCTGCAAGACCGGATCTAGGTTCTGTTAGTTAATGAGAGACCATGTTTACTCGGAGTTTACTTACCTATGCCTACTGACGATGCAGGCTTTGATTTCTGCTTGATCCTATCTGTCGAAATAACAGACAGAAGCTCCTTTGCATATGCTGCAGCTGTCATTGCAGCGTATGGTTGCCATTGCTTGTTCTTGTGAGAATCTGCATAATCGCAAACACCGCGTATAACTAGACAAGGGAAGCTATCCATAAGTCCTGCCGCTTCCATCTCGAAACAGATGGCATCAAACTCTTTTGCAAGTTGATCCCGTGTACGGCCATGCTTGATAACCTGATTAGCTGAGGCCATAATCCCGTAGTGTATCTTGGGGTCATTGTTGCTTCGAGCAGGTCGGTGTACCAGCCTAGATACGTCGCAGTGCTCACAGCTATCGATCTTGGGGTTCATAGGCTGATTAGAAGGCTCGATATGATCATAAATGGCGTCAAATAACCGGTCTTGAAGGGTACCGGAGCGTGTGAAGTTGACCATCGCAGGGTATCGTACAAGCACGTTGGCGAGGATGGAAGGGATTCTGCTGGGATCAGTTCTGTGATCCGCTTGAAGTTTGGCGACTGCAGTCGCTAGTACATGTGGAGGTTTGTTCAAACTCCCAACTGGGCGCAATTGGCTGTCTCCAGTCCTTTTCCCAAAGTCATACTGTACCACCTCTTTACTGACCACGATATCACCAAGTCGCACGTCGACCTTTCCAGGGACTCCGCCACCGACACCGACCATGAGACCGAAGCGTATCGAGGTAAAGGTCCGCCGCATGTTATTAGCTACTGTCGCGGCATTAGTCAGGCCATAGCGACCCAACGGAAGACATGCGATAACTATATTATGGGTGCCCATGTTACCAAGGGTATATGTGTTTGAATCCTCTCGACTGATCGGCAAAGCCTCATGGATGTCATCCAGCATAACCTTGGCGGCAGTCATTTCGACTTCAAGCGCGCAGATCCAACCGACAGTGTAGTCCCGGTGAGAGAGCTTTTCTCTGTGTTCTTGCGCACTCAAGTTGTCTTCGCCGGCTATTGATCGCGGTTCGGCGTGACCAGAAAAGCAGTCTGGAACACTGCTAGTTCTCCAACTCATGTTGTTTGACTCAAACAAGCGATCGCCGGTGTTCGTCAGTAACGAATATTCTTAATTGAAGCCCTTCCAAGGGAAATAGTTGCTGGAGATGGCCTTTGATCTCAGCTTAAGGGCTCAGTCGCTCGAGCTCCTTTGCTCTGCTCCAGCCTCCAAGCCACCATATGCGCGGATGCCTTACCTGGCTTGAAAAATGACAAGGCTGTGCCGAATCAGGTGATGGCAAGATTGAGCTGAGACTCTAGAGCGGGGTAATAAGTCTACCACTTAAGTCATGGCAGCATTCCATGACGAGAAAAGCTTGTTAAGCAGGTGTGACGGAGGCGATTCTAATTCTGCAGACGTCTGCGCCATCTTGAAAGAACGGGGATAATAAAATATACGGCAGAAGGACCATAACAAACCTAGAACCAACGAATAGTTAGGGGGAGAACAAGAAAACCGCGCTTGTTCATAATTGCTGACATTTCTTGGTCTGCCAGACCCCACTTCTTTGAGATGCCTCAATCAGCAAATGATAACTGACCTACGAGGCATAATTTTCTTGACTACTTCTCTCAGTCCTTTACTGAATGATTCGCCGCGGAAAGTACATTGTCTTATTATTGCTGATTTCCAATTATATCATCGGCTTTATGTTATGCCTGTCTCCCTAAGGCATTTTCCCCCAGGTTCTTTACTGCTTGCTAATTCCTCTCCATAAGGTTATGCACTTCGTCATAAACGCAGGCGCTGCTTTCCTTTTATGTTTCACTATCTGAATAACTAAATCTCTAATATTTATGATCCTGAGATTGAAGGGCAGTCTAACTTTCCTAGAGAGCTCTAGTTAGAATTCCCAAGGACCCAACCCTTACTAAAACTATCTAGGTCTACAACTCTACCCTCACGACTTCTTCAATACCCAGCCCATGATAGGCGCGCAAGCATTATACCAGGGAACTGGAATACTATAAATTCTTCACTCATGAGAGCTTGGTTCAGCTACCAATCCTTGTGCGGGTGACGCTTTTAGACCCTACTATGATGGCATGTCTTGATGCTGATGGACTATAGCAGAATATTGGTAAGGACTTGGGCTTGTTTTAGCTACCGTTAGTCCGGGCTGGCTCCAGACTGAATGCGGGGTAAGTAGCCGAGAGCCGATCCACAAGCGGAGCATAGCGAATACAACCGCTTACCCGGGGTCGCGTGACCAAAGCTCCAGTGAAATCATGATGACCATCGGCAACGGACTTGGCCTTTCACTTCGGTCCTACGAAATTTTATACTATAGCTAGCATAGAGTACCACTGATCTCAATAGACCTTCAATAAGATCATCCACCGGCCAACCCAAGCAATGGCAGCTCGTCCCAATTTGACCCACGCTTGGAGACTGTCTCGGAGCGTCTTGGCTATCCGGAGCACCAGATATCTGTCAACTCACGTATCTAGGCATCAGGGCTACGATACCACCATTGCCAACTTGAACATTGACAAGGGTACTAGGGTGATCTATCAAGGTATGGACTCAATTTGTCTAATAGACGACTGCAGACTGACCGTCGACCTCTAGGGTTTACTGGTAAAGCCGTATGTATTCTAAACCTTGTTCCCCCAGTCCTTGAAGGTGACTGACTGAGATAATATGAAAGGCAACTCTCAATGCCAAAGATACCATTGCATATGGCACCAATGTCGTTGGTGGTGTATCCCCAGGCAAAGGTGGCCAAGAGCATTTAGGTCTTCCTGTATTCAACACAGTCAAAGAGGTAAGTTTTCGACCCTGTATACTCTTTGAGTATTGATATCCGAGCCAAACTTACTAATCCTTTTACAGGCCATGGAACAGGTAAAACCTCAGGCGACATCAGCCTTCGTACCAGCACAATTTGCCGCTGCTGCTATCATTGAAGCAATAGAGGCAGAAGTGCCTCTTGTTGTGACCGTCGCTGAGCATATACCTGTACACGATATGATGCGTGTCCATGGCGTGCTCAAAACTCAATCCAAAACTCGCCTTGTCGGTCCGAACTGCCCCGGTATCATTGCTCCCGAGCAGTGCCGTATTGGCATTATGCCGCATAAGCAGTACAAGAGGGGCACTATTGGTATAGTATCTAAGAGCGGAACCCTTAGTTACGAAGCTGTTGGTTCAACATCGAATGCTGGACTGGGTCAGAGCCTCGTTGTTGGCATGGGAGGAGATATGATGCCAGGTACGTCTCAGAAACCATGATCTTGATCATACAACCACCACGAACGAGGGTTTCAGGTCAAAGGACTCTGCTCACATTTTGGCTACAGGAACAACACTTGTGGATGCCCTCAAACTGTTCTTTGATCACCCAGGAACAGAGGGTATCATCGTCATCGGTGAGATTGGCGGGGAGGCAGAACTCAGAGCCGCTGAAGCCATCAAGGAATACAGGAGGATAACAAAGATTCCCAAGCCAATCATAGCCATGGTTGCTGGTAAGACAGCTCCTGAAGGTCGAACTATGGGCCACGCAGGTGCACTTCTGCAATCAGGTGATATATCTGCCGAAGCTAAGGCGAAGGCTTTGGCAGATAGTGGAGCTGTCGTGGTACCCCATCCTGGGCTCATGGGACAGGTTATGAAAGACCTACTGTCGTCACATACTAGCAAAATCCGTAAGGGACTGGGCCCGTTGGGTCCTGAAGTATCATTTCCGAACCCTACACAGGAGCTACGAGAATGAGATTAAGAGAATATACAAGATGATTTAAAATATGCAAGTTCTACGAGGTTGGATATTTGGCTTGAGCTGGCCAATGGGCATGACGTTAGGTCTTGGTATTTAGTTGCCAGAGTAGAATATTCTGCCAGACCAAGTATGGGTGTTAAATAACTACATTGATAATATCAAGCTGCTTTGAAGATAGTTAGTTGAGTACTTCCATGACATAGCGAAATCCAATTCAGGTATATAAAAGCAAGGCCAATTCATCAGGACTTGGAAAGCTGGACGGCCTTCTTTGCTGCCTCTCCAAACTCAGACTCAACATGGAACCCGAGATCAGCTTCCTCCAGCTATGAGAATATTAGCAAAGCGCCTACAAGCAGATCATAGAAACATACAATTTTCAATCCTTCAGCTGAATTGGTCCCCTGCAACCGAACAACAAGCGGCACAGGCAATCGGCCGAGCTCCTTGGTAGCACCAATGATGGATTCAGCGATCATATCGCATTTAATAATACCTGGAACACGTCAGCTGGCATCAGGATATAGAATCTATCCCTTACCTCCATAGATATTAACAAGGATTACCTTGACCCGATCATCCCGAAGGATAATCTCAAAGGCCTTTTGCATAGTGCTCTGCGTAGCCTGGCCGCCTGCATCGAGAAAGTTCGCACTTGCACCGCCGTGATGCGCGATCGCGTCATTAGTAGCCATAGCAAGACCTGCACCGTTGACTACATTGCCAATATTCCCTTCCATCTTGATATATACCAGCCCATACTTTTGCGCCTCGATCTCCTCGGGGATTTCTGCTTGGATATCTCGCTGGGCGAATAGCTCGGGCTGCCGTCGCTGCGAAGCATCGTCGATTAGAAACTTGGCATCAAGGCACTTGAAATCCGCTTCGCCGGTGCGAGCTAGAGGGTTGATCTCCAGAAGCGTGGCGTCTCTGCTCACAAAGAGGTCCCAAAGACGGACCAGAATAGCTCCGAGCTTTTCAGCCTCGGCAGGACTCGCGCCGACATCTGTGCGGAGACGGTTCAGAAGATCTGGTGTAATGCCGTCGGCGTAGTCGAAGTGGAAGCTTCTCAAGCTACCGCCCTCGCCCTTGGCTGTGTCTTCAATGTCGACACCGCCACTTCGTGAGATGAGTACGACGGGGGAGTAGCGTTCGCGATCGAGGGCTATGGCGAGATACCACTCCTCGTCGCATTCTTCGAACTCTGCAACCAGCACCTTCTCGACAAGGATCCCATCCCCTGAAGTCTGCTTGGTTCTGAGGCGATGACCCAGCATCTGAGAGGATATCTGCTCGCCGTATTCCGGGAGCTTTGCGATTTTAACACCGCCTTGGAATCCATTGTCGAATGTTCCCTTGCCTCTGCCCCCCTTGAGAATTTGGGATTTGATGACGCATTTTCCACCTGCAAGACTGGAAGTTAGCAAACTAGATTGAAGGGTAAGAAGGGAGATAAGTCTACCATATTGGCGCATAATCTCCGGCACCTCCCCAGCCGTGGTTGCTACTTTTCCATTCTGCACTGGAATGCCGAACTTAGGTAGGTCAGCCTTGTTATCGCAAGCCTTTCTAGTCATAAACATACCTCCCTCAAAAGCTGTTTAGATTGATGCTCTTGCAGGGCCAGACCTCGGCGTTGATATTTCGTAGGGAACTGAGCAAGGTCAGTGAAGTACAGCATACCTTAAATCACTGTCATGGATTCCCACTTTGGGCTGCCAAAGCTTTCGTGCAATGTGTCGTGCTGCCATTTTGAGAACGTGGTTGAGTCGGGTATTGATAAATCGATTCCGCGAGCGATACGAACGATGTAATGAGAAGTTACCGTGCGGGATCTTATGCTTCAAAATATTCAGGTCGCCATTACCCTTGAATGACGCGGACGGATGGAAGTCTTATGGCTTGCGACCCCCCCAATAGCGGATAAATTGTGGCTAACATGAGACTACAACAACCCGTCGGCTATGCCGGCTCTTGGCTGCATTTCCCCGCAAACCTAAAGCATGCCTCAGAAAATCACTTTTAGCGATGGATGGATGTATCACGAATTTAGACACCTTGCTATAACAGAGATAGGTCGACGGATTGAAATCAATCTATCAAGATACACCAAAACTCGTGATCGTTCAAATCCTCCTCCATAGGCTCTCGTACAGGGACGCAAAAAGTTTTAAATGCTACCTCTCAGTCGCTTAAATAAGGGAATTCGTTTACATGCTCTTATCCTTCCCAGAATAGAGTGCCAATATTCGCCAAATTTATCATGTTCAGTATGTGTTCCTAATCACTCCGTTCTACTTTTCGATCCCTCGTCCTGTCGCATCCGAGCTGCTCTCAAGAACGCTGCAACAGCTGGCTGATGATACTTCTCTGCAAGCGTCTCTGCTGTGCTTCCAAAGAAAGTTGTAGCTGTCAAGTCTGCACCGTAGTCTACAAGAAGCTTAACAATTTCTGCGTGGCCCTGTTGCGCGGCTGCATGCAAGGGAGTTCGGTTTCGAGGTCCCAGCATGTCGACACCCTCGCGCCCTTCTTGTAGATGCCTTCTTGCTTCGGTGATAGACCCAGCCTCGCAGGCATCGTAAAGAGATTCTATGAGTGGTCGACCTGTTGGAAACGGTGGAGGTAATGTAAAACCCGCCTTAGAGAGACAGGCAATTAGATCTTTGTCCGTCAGACTGTTGAGCTTTGACGGAAGCCTTGCCGAAGCTTTCCAATGTAAATTAGAGTCGCTAATGAAGATATTCTTGAGAATTGCGGGTTTAATAGCACTGACGAGAAAGAAGACGACGTGGAAGCTAGTGTCTAGCGCAGTGACAACAGCGTCTTGTAGGTTTCTGATGTGGTTGGTGTTTGCTTCTCTCATCTGGTATCTCGTTCCCTTTGCCATAGGTCTATGACTCTGCATAAGATGCCAGACGAGCTTGCACATCGGATCCGTGATGGGCTGGCCTATGTATTTCTCTTGCACAACGGGCAGGACAGTATGAAAGTACTCTTCTAGAATTCTTACGTGCTTGAACCTGGCAATCTCAGTGAGCCACATAGACAGACTGTCGAGAGTAGGGGTATATGACAGAAGTTGTGCTACCTCGGCAGGCTCTCGCATCGCTAGTAGTGGGATTACCTGGCTATAGGGATAATCAATACTTTCCTCGGGATGAGGAACTATCCCTGCGCGCAGCAAGGCAACCGTAATGTCATGGCGGTGGAGCCGCACGGCGCAGTCCAGCAGCGCCGTGTCTGTGATATCGGCACCAGCGGATGAAAGGACCTCGAAACATTTCTGGTGTCCACCTTCTACAGCAAGATATAACGGGCTATGTTTTCCCGAGATAACATCTGGGTGGCAGCCTTGTTCATCCAACAATCGATGTATGAGATCGTCTCTGCCCAGACGCGTAGCCATTGCCAAGGAGTTCTGGCGAACAACTTGAGATTCTCCTTCCATTTGCGAGACAAAGGCGTCGTCGTCAGGGCTTACCGAATGGGAATTTGTTTCATCTTGGTATTGCGATTGGGTCGAGACCCAACGAATACGTCCCTCCTTCAATAGGATCCTGGCGACGTCCCAGTGTTGGTTGTAGACAGCATAGTCCAAGGCGACCCGATGATCATCGTCTTGATCCCGAACAGATAAGCCATTCTGCAGCAAGATATTTGAAATCTCAACATGGCCATGCTGTGCGGCGTAGTGCAGCAACGTGCGGTTATTTGAACACAAGGTTGATAGTACAGCTCCGTTTCTGAGCAAAAGGTTGAAGATTTCCAGTTGGCCGTGAGTGACTGCTAAAGTCAGAGGTGTGAAAGATTTCAAGTCTCGTGATGATACTGATGCATTATGGGCTAGAAGAAGTGCGACAGCTCCAAGATGGCCGTTTATAACGGCATGATCAAGGGGCGTTCGGCCAAAGCCGTCCGTATCCTCTACGTCAGCCCGGCTCTTGGCAAGCAGAGCCTTCAGGATCCCAACTCTTCCGCGAATGGCAGCGCGGTGAAGCGGGGTCAGCGATGGCTGCGATGGCTGCGATGGCGCTGATTTTTTGGCTGCCTTACTTGCTAGTTGGAAGCGAACAGCACGACCACCAGTGGACTTCCGCGCAGTTTGTTCGGTGCGTGCCATTGTATGTAGCAGTAGTAGTGGAATGGTTAGCTTATAGGGCCTTTTTAGCAAACACCCGTGGGAAGCGGGGGAGCTTCGCGATCATATAGTCTACGGGCCAAATGCATTGTGGCTCAGGCTCTCGTTTCTTTTTTCAACCCCCTGGTCAGTTTGCAGACTCCTAAATGGTGGGAATGATGGCGGCGGAGGCGCAGCTCTAGGCTCTTCCCAAGGCAACCTGCACACAATCTCACCGGCTGGTTGGGCATCAATTGCTTCTGAGCTACATACTTAAGCGACCGCCCGACTGCTGGTTTAGTTAGGCCGTGCCGCAATTCCAAGCTATTTTATTAATATGACAGTAAGACGTTTTAGACTTTGTTGGCCAAAATGAAGCTTCGTGACTTGGTGCACCGAGTGAGGAAGCGGTCATCCAAGTCCAAAGATCGCGAGACCCTGGTAAGAATTGATAGGAATTCAGAGCTGAATACTATATCTAGACAGATTGACTAACAATTGTGATGTCGCGACTTCAGGAAGAGCGACTTGAAGAGGTATTGCAGCAACGATTTGGGATTTTCTTGTTGAACGACGCAGTCACATCGAATACCGACACAGTAGAGTGAGTGAAGCATCTATCACAAACATCAGGCTCCACTGACCAGAAAGTTTGGTCGCTGTTCATGGGCTTGGGGGTCATCCAATTCGAACATGGCAGCATGCTGAGACCAGGGCTTCCTGGCTCCAGGATTTTGTTCCCCAAGACATCAAGAATGCCAGGGTGATGTCGTACGGATATAGTTCAGTCGTAGCATTCAGCAAATCCACCGCCGGGGTTGAAGAATTTGCTCGAGACTTGCTCGAGAGACTAAAGGCGGTCCGCCTTGATTTAACGAGGCCTATGATCTTTATCTGCCACAGCATGGGGGGATTGATCGTGAAAAAGGTCAAGGTTCACGCCAGTGTGATCCGAAAGATTGGCTAAGAGATCGCTTGCTAACATCCTTTTAGGCCCTTGTCGTTGCCCACGAGCGGGCAGAGATCTATGGCACTATTGCTGATTCAACCGTAGGTGTTGTCTTCCTAGCTACACCGCACCGAGGATCCAGCCTTGCCGCCCCCGCCGAGTTTGCATCCATGGTTCTTCGTGCAGCTCAGCTCGGGACCGGGACTAACAAAAAACTCGTGGCATCTCTGAGGAAGAATGCTGAACTTCTCTGGGATATTTCGTCTCAGTTCGTGGGTAGGGCCAGCGGGATTTACATCAAGACCTTTTACGAGACTGATTCTTTGCCATATATGAGTTCGCTGGTAAGTTGGTCGGCATGGCTAAACTGCAAGTGTGACTAACTTCTATGTCTAGGTTGTTGACAAGAACTCGGCTGTGTTGCAATTGCCAAACGAAATCGCTGCCCCAATGTTGAATACTAACCATCGCACCATTTGCCGGTTTTCTCACCCAGGATGCCAGAACTATGCTTTGGTTCGTGCAGCCCTTCGAGATATATATTCGAAAGCAATAGCGAAACTCGATTGCCCAAAGATACAGGATGAATCTACCTTGAGAATTGTAAGCACTACGACTATTTGTCCAGAGCGATAGCTTACCAAGACAGATCCAACAGTTCCACAAATCTAATTATGTAGAGTATAAGGCATTCATAAAGCCACCTGTTGAAGACACCTGCATGTGGATGCTTCAAGAGACTGAATATCTGTTGTGGCTTGAAAGTCCGTCATCGTCCCTTCTCTGGATATCCGGCGATCCTGGCTGCGGAAAGACGACAATCGCTGCATTTCTGATCAAGAGTATGGAACAGAATCTGGAAATGCAGGATACGGATTTTATAATGACTTATTTCTTTTTTGACGCGAACATCGCGGCTCAGCTTAACGGGACAGCGCTACTCTTTGCGCTCATCCACCAGCTTCTGCAAGCTAAACCAACACTTGCTTCTCTAGCTGAGAAGTATTTAAACCAAAATCAGTCGAAATTGGGGATGAGTCTCCATACACTATGCGAAATCTTCAAGGCCATTATTTTAAGTCCGGAGATGAAACCTTGTAGGATCATTTGTGTCTTAGATGCGTTGGACGAGTGTGAGTCTGCATCTATGACCAAGGTTGTTAGCTTTCTATTCACTCTCAGCTTTAATCACAGCAACAGAGAAGGCGACACTAGAAGCGGATGGTTAAAGCTTGCAGTCACCAGTCGCCATAACCAAACTATTGACGACCTGTTCCGCGCTTTGTCACCTGATCATCGGATACGACTCGAAGATCACGCAGCGCACACGATGCGCGACATTTCAAGATTTGTGCAGGTTCGTTGCGCTCAGATTCAGACCATAACTCGATGTTCCGACTCCATACGACACGTCGTCGAGAAACAGCTTGTTAACCGGTCTGATAACACGTTCCTCTGGGTTCATATGGTGCTGGACTTGCTCGAGACCGACACCAACGCCACACCGCAGTCGTTTGAAACCACACTAGGATCTATCCCGGACAGGCTAGATGGGTTATATGATGGCATCCTGCGGCGCTCGGCTGCTCCCGACACATTGCTGCGCATACTATCTGTTATAGCCGCTTCGCAGCGTGCTCTCACCCTGGAAGAAATTGACGTCGCGCTCGCGGTTCGATCCGACGACACTTCCATTTGGCAAGTAGAACGTCGTTGCCAGTTTGACATTGCACGACACTTGTACGCCGTCTGTGGGCCGTTCATCCGGATTAGAAACGGGACAGTGTCTTTTATCCACCATACAGCCACCGAATTTCTATTACGGGCTCCAGATATACCAAAGTCCCCAGACGAAACTAAGATGTACCAGTACAAGGAATGCTTGGACGTGGCTGGGGTGAACTATTGTCTGGCCGAGATTTGTGTTATCTATCTTCTGCTCGATCGTGTGGTGAGCAGCGAGGCATCACTAGACCCTGAATTTTCCGGATATCTGATGGATCTTGACGATGAGGACTCGCATGACAAGCAAATCTCTGCCAGTGAGGAATCCAACATATTGATGCGGCCAAATACAGAAAAAGGCAGCGCCGTGTTCGACTATGCGGCGAAACACTGGGGAGACCACTGCGGTCTAGGCAAAGTCTCACCCGACTCTTCCATCTTCACCAAAGCCATTTCTCTTTGTGATACGTCTTCGGATACATTCCGCTCCTGGTTTCAGCTTTATTGGGACACTATCAGCACTATCCCGCGGTTCCCAGATGGACTCACGCCCCTGATGCTGGCCTCGCACATGGGTCTCCCGGATGTAATGCAAGCCCTCCTTTTGACAGACAGCAAACTGCATTGCGAAAGGTCAGCAGACCTAGCTTACAAAGCAATTAAACCAAGAGCAAGTCATCTACGCGAGGCCGACTCTGAAGGCTGGACAGCCCTTCACTGGGCTGTCTGGAACGGGAACGGAAGCCCCATCGATACCGACGTGATAGAAATCTTGTTAGATTTGCGCCATGATGAAGTCTACGAGGGGGGCAAGTATAGCAATACTCATGATACCGGCCGCGATTACTATGAGAATGAGTTGGAAATAGACCCAGGAACTGCAGTATTGACCAGAGTCCTAGACATTCAAGACAAAAAAGGAATGACGCCGCTGCACTGGGCAGCCGCCGACAATCAAGTGGGCGTAATGCGGCTACTTCTCAACGCCGGTGCAACTGTAGACATTTTTGACAGTGAGGGTATGACGGCGCTGTCCGTGGCTATCGAAAATGATTTCCTTGGACCGGTCGAACTGTTATTACAACATGAAGCAGATCCGAATATTACTTCCGATAGTGTCTGATCGATGTCTGAGGGTCTACATATATTAAGTAGAATAGGAAGTTGCCCTGGAGGCCGAGATTGTAGATTTCAAAACGCAGTTGCGAGAGAAAACCCTGAAGCTCAAAGAACTACAGGACAAGTGTGACATGATGAGCCAAGAGACCATCACAAAAGACCAGGATATTACAATATTTCGTAGACTCTGGAAAAAGGCCGCGAAACAGCATGATAAGTTGTAGGCCAGTGGACAGGGGTTTTACCAGATTACGGACAAGTATCTTGTGAAGCTCATCAATCATCTCAGACTCAATATTCGAGACCTTTCGATCCAGTACTTTAACGGTATCGCTCTAAAAGTAGATCAACTTACCGTTTATCAACCGCACTATTTGAACCACCTGAGTAACACTACTAAAGGATACATGCAATATCTCAAATCACCTACAAGATCCCATGAAGTCGTTCAAGCATTTCTTTAGACAGTCATCTTCTATCAAATCTTTGAGAAGTTTGAGTGGCTTGGTGGAAATACCTGTGACGACTTTCGACACCTCAGACATGGACTAAAGCCTCGTAAGTCAACAACCCAGTCCAGATTATATTCTAACATTAAGGTCATAGCGTTACTTGAGAACCCTCAGGGAGGCCCACCACTGCCAAATAACGAAGCTGAGAGAAAGTTCCATAGCTGGAGTTCGACTACCATATCGATGTTGCTCACTAGCATCGATGCAGAGAAGGCCAACAACTACATGAAACATAGGACCGATTATCATGTCGAGCGCATCATGAACACAGTTGACAATCTTCTGAGAAAGGACAAGGAGAGGAGCTTCGAAAACCAACTGTCGGCGATTATTACTGAAGCATTTGCCTTGGACAAGGAGATTAGTCGCCAGGTTGCGCATGTGATTTGGCGATTCAGTGTTCCCCAGCAAGAAGAAAACGCTGATCAACCCCATGACGCCTCTGGCAAACCAGGTCTGGTTATGGCCCCAGCTGTTTTTAAAAGGGGCAAGTCTACAGGTGAAGGGTTTGACCATGAGACAAAGCTGCTGGATATAGTAGAGGGCAGTAAATAGATAGGATAAGTTTCATACTACATTCACTCCTAACTCATGATTTATTGTATTATATCTTGTCAATATTCTGGTCCATGCATACAGAGAGAGACTGAGGCCAATGCTACTGCAACCTCGGTACCGCGACTCTCTACACTTTCATATACTAGACTCACAATTGAACAGATTATTGTTATGCAGACATAGCCTAGCGTCTGATGACACCCTGTCGGTCGATTCCCAACATCCGTCCTTGTCCAAGATAAAGCTGGTCGCTAATACTGGATTGAAGATTCAAGATCTAGAAGCCTTTGCACCGGTAAAGAGCATTTTCGAGGACGAAAGTGTTTGACTTAGATGCCAATATAATTAGGCCATCAATCAGACTACTCCCTCTTTATGAAACCAGTTTGAAGGTGTCATCTCACCTCTATAAATATCTCTAAATTAAATCGTCTTAACCATTTCTATGAATCTCATACAGACTTATATCATTCTGCCTTGCTGATATTGTTCCCGATGGTAGACTGAGGTCTCGTAGACCGTCTTCGGTCTGCATATTCATACCCTCTTCTGTATTATAACTTGGAATCGTGTAGTTCGTTGAAGCTCTTTTGTCCTTCGTGCTGATGATCCGAAGGGTACGTAGAGGGCGATTCGATACTTGTTCGGGAGTCCGGCGGTAGACCCGTAATATGAGAATACGCATAACGGGAATAGAGGCTGCTATGATGGTGACTGCACACTCGGTAGTACTCCATATGATGATCCCGACACGATCCACTGCGAAATATATCCGTGGTTAGTAACTAGAAAATGGTGGTCAATCGTGTGACTTACGAGTTCGATTCTTGCTGCTGAGGCCAAGCATTTTGTAGCATTTAGCTGCTGCAGCGGCGGCGGCACTAAACAATCATCAGTGGATAGCCATATGGTGGTATCAGAGATACTGACAAGATACCAAAGGTCAAAGCAATCCCAACGCCGATTTTCTCCCGGGTCTTCATGGATAGCTTCCAAATGATGGTCCATGCAACAACGCAGAGAATGAGGTCAACTAAGCCTGAGAAAGCTACCTACAGTCAATAAGATGCAATTCAAAGCAAGTCAAGGACTTACCTCCAGCAAAGATATTATAGTATGTCGCAACCATGGGATTCCAACAGGTTCCAGGCAAACTCGAGTGCCAGACCTTTTTGGCGGGTGTACATTTCACAAAAGAGAAAACAATGACCAGGTCCATGATGATGTTTGTCGAGATGATGAGAAACCATAGAAACCAGCTCGTCCACCCATCAACTAAGCGTATCAGTGTCAGGGCGAATGACGTTTTGCTCCATGCTGCAGATAGAACTCCGAAGATGCCGAATATCGTTCCCGTAAGGGCGATTGTCGGTACAACGGCCGGATCAACCTCTGACTGATCCTTTCCGAAACCGAGGGTGACGTTGAAGATGACGAGACCAGTGCCGATGGTGAGACAGATCTGATAAGAAGTCGCGCGATGTTAGTTCAGCTCCACGAATTTAAACGCGGTAGCTGCTCCGTTCGCGTCGCTATGACGCATCTCGCGGATCTCGAGCTCCAAGTCAACAAAGATTAGCTGGTACTCACCCATGCCGCAATCAAGATATAATCATCCCACCAAAACCCCCTCCGCCGAATAACCTTGCAATACAATCTCAGACCCAAAAACAAGCCCGCCAAAACAGTCAGCGACACACAAACTGCGATTATCGTTGCGCCGAGACCCGTAGGCGACGTCATCAGAGAGAGGGACGCTTTCGCTGCCTCCCAGGGAGATTTCGTTCAAGATATGGGAATGAAAAAAAGGAAGATGAATGATGCGAGAAAAAGGGAGGGCGTAGGAATTGAAGTGTAGTCTGTACAGTATGAGAGGTCTGAGCCCCTTTTGCTTTTTGCGTGCGCCTCCCCGGAAACAGGCGGACCAACGGATTTAATGATCAGCGGCACTTCTGTTGGGCGTGACATTACACTGTGGGCTAGTGGCTTATGGCGCTCGGTAGTGTAGTACCCAGCAATTGTTACTGGTCTGGTCGCTGAGAGACTTTAATTGCCGGTGCAACGTAGGTTACATCAAGTTCTGGGTATCCGTTGGATAATATCCATCAAGGTCTTTAAATCTGCACATTCTCAGCTGAAAGGGCAAGATACAGATTGCGCGTGGAGTCGAAGTCGCGACAGATTTGTGAACAGCCTGTCTTTCGGGCGACAGTGTCTCACTGGTACGAGTCAGTCATAGTGCATTGAACTGAGGCCCAAGCCACTGTCACGGAGCTATCCATGGCCATAAACTCAAAATCAAGCCTGCCTATCAGAACTCTCTGAATGTCAAGGGCGCTGCGATCCCCGGTTTGGTCTCGGCATAAATGCTCATCCACCATCGACTCCACAAGCTTATCGTCGTGGCTCGCTCCCGGGCACCGTTCAGGTTTACTATGACCAAATAGTGACAGAGGTGACTTACTAGGCCATTTATTTCCTCACCTTTCATGTTAATGTCGATACTACATCTACTGTGTAATTGAAGTGGTTGAAGACCTCAATAGCGCCACGCAAGAACTCTCTACAGACCACTGGAGCCGCCCTGAACCTAGGATCTAGAGCTCTGTGATATTCGTCGAAGTTTCGGGAAGATTTCTTCATGCTTGCGATTCCCCAGCAGGGAATACAGAAGTTCAAAATGCCTCTTGCGCCCGATAGTTTGATCGTCTGCGATTTCTGTCTTCAAGCGTTCTACGTTGGAGCATGACGCCATGACGAGACACATTTCGGCGTCGACGGCATTGGAATGCGCGTTTTGAATCGATTCACGATTGAGTGGTAGCCTCTCAGCATATCGCATCAAGAGAACCGAATCCGTCATTATAGATGAGCTCTGGGCTGTCGATAGCGGCAAGCATGAATGGTTCACCATATGCACCAAATCTGGCTGGCAATCGAGTACTCCAAATATGTAGGTCGACGGAGGACCGATACATTGGAAGAGTATTGCCATTGCAATTAAGCGAAGGTATCTACGTGTATGGGTCAAGGCCAACAGGGCTTTGATGTTTGCTGCATTGTCTTCATTGTCGATGTCGTCACTGTAATGAGAGCAGAACGAGGAGAAGATACCGCCGAGGAGCTCGGTAGCTAGGATATTACTACTTTTCGGTTTCGCGACATGAGGTGTATCCACGATGATGTTCGACGGAATGGAGAGTCAAGAAAGATCAGTGGTTGGAGTTATAGCCTGATTATTCCTCGACGTTTTAGTCAGTAATCCTTCACCATCTTGAAGACACAGTCAACTATTCGTCAGATGCTAAGTAGACGTCACAGGATTTCTCTGACGAAAGTCAAGCTTTTAAAAATACAAGTGCCTTATCTTAAGGTAAAACAGATCTCAAGATAAAGAGTTTAGTAGCTCCAATCCATTGCTCCTTGCCGACCTACAGCTTAGCTGCAACTATAGGATCTCTAACTACCACGTTCCCACCACCACTTAAAGCCGGACCTTGCAGCTTCCGCCTCAGAATCTTACCTGCTGGGCTCTTCGGTATCGTAGACACAAGCTCAATCTCCTGAATCCACTTGTGTCGCGCCTTTTCCTTCCTAACATACTCAAATATCTCCTTTGCAGCTTCAACCGGTCTCGACATTTCAGAATGCTTGAGAACTACAAACGCCTTGGGCCTTTCACCTGCCCGCTCATCGGGAATACCGCACACTGCAACATCATCGACGTGTGGATGTCCGAGAAGAAGGCCCTCTAGCTCTGCTGGGGCAACTCCAACGCCTTTGACCTTGATTATCTCCTTTAACCTGTCAGTGATAGCCAGCATCCCTTCATGATCGAAGTAGCCTATATCGCCAGTATGCAAAAAGCCATACTTATCGAATGTACTTTCGGTTGCCTCGAGGTTGTCAAGATAGCCCATAGCGATTTGTGGCCCACGAGCCCAAATCTCACCTGCCTTGCCAACTTGACAGTCCTCACCAGTTTCGATATCCACAATTCGTACCTCTGTTGATCCTACCAGCATACCAACGCGATCGGCATATATATAAGCATACTTGGAGGGGGGATGCGATGTAATTGTTGAGCACGACTCGGTCATACCGTAGCCCTGCTTGAAACCGGTCCCAGGGAAAGTCTTCTCGAGAAGAGTCAAAATCTCTCGAGACAGAGGTGCTGCGCCCGATGAGAATCGCTCAACGTGAGACAGATCGTACCTCGACACAAGCTCCGGCTCTCGCACTAGTCTTATCAATATCGGAGGAACAACGACAAGTTCTCTGATCTTATATTTAGAGGCAGTCTTGAGTAGCAAGTCGAGGGCGAACTTGGATAAGACATAGACATTGGAATTTCGGTGAATAGGTAGGTGTAGTTGATGTATTATACCCGAAATGTGATGAAACGGCAAGGCTGCCAGAACTCGATTGTGAGTAGGGAGCGTGATATCCGCGGTTTGGATGCATTGGGCAATAATGTTGGCGTGCGAGACCATGACTGCCTTTGGAAGGCCGGTAGTACCGCTGCTGAAGCAGAGAAATGCACAGATATCCCGGTTTGTCTTTCCGTCCGCGACTTGGAATGCAGGTACCTGAACGAGCGCCTTTGAGCTTTCGAGTATCTCTTGGATGCTCGTGACGCCTTGCCTGGAACCTTCGAGCAAGATAATATTCTTTGGCGCAATCCCGGCTTTTTTAGCTCCAGCGCGGGCTATATCGAAATTATCAGCCGTCGCAAAGATAATTTTGGCTTTGCTAGTTTTGAGACTGTAGTAAAACTCATCGACGGTGTACTCGGGTGATACGCCGCAAGCGACTGCTCCAACCCGAACGGCAGCAAGTGTCGCTACAGGATACCAAATCGAGTTTTTTGCAAACACAACAACAGTGTCATTTTGACCAAGGTTGTAGTTAGTAACAAGAGCCGATGATAAAGTTGTTGAGTAATCTTTGAGAGATTGGAAGCTGATGTGTTCTTTGGTGATAGCGTCAGTAAAGCCTGGGGCATTGCGATCAGAAGAAAGAGGCTTGGACTCCAGAAGCCATGACCAAACAGTGTGCTTGGGGGAGACTATAAAACCAATGTCAGTCCCAGTCATATGTAAATAAAGGACATAATTTACATGAGATCTTGGGATTCTGCGACTGATAGATCATGATGCTTTGCTATACCTTGGACTGGTATTGTGTTTCCGGGTGCATATCAGTAAATGGACTAATTTAATAACATTAAAACTACCGGAAAAGGGTTAACTAGATGTCTCCATCTTAGAGCCGAGGTTGCCGTGTAGTGACTTGGACTTTAATTCCTTGAAGTAAGGTACCTCAAAATGTGAATGCCTCGGCGCGCCACATGCAGCTTATAGCTAGTGGAGGTTGAGGAGGTTCTGACTCGTTAAATTGACTCGGAATGATTATAGTGTATGAACCCCGCTCCGTATTTAGAATGCGGCCTCGTTGGGTACTCGCCGTCATTTATACAAGCAATTACCGTCTCATACTTGCAGCATTCAATTAAGAAGCTATCGGCACTACTGTGTTTCGTACATCATTTCATTCTACTAGATATTTCTTACCTACCAGACAATGCAAGCTTTACCGAGAAAGGTGGCAGTCATTCACACTCCATACTGGAACGAGTCAGAGCAAAAGATGCCTGAAGATGAATTACAGGACGTCTTCACCCCAACAATCATCTACTTCCCGCGGTCAGACAGAAAAGGCTATATCTCCCACGACTCACCGCGCCGTCCGAAGAGACTCTCACAGTCAAGAGTACACAATGGCCCGGATGAGCGACGTGATCAAGACAAAGAGGCAAACCGGCCGGAACAATCTCCCGCGTCTGCGTTCTCAAGCCCTTCAATCACCTGCAACTTTAACATGACTGATTTCGAGCGATTCCTGCTCAGCGATACCGGCAAAGAAGGGCAGCAAAGTAAATATTCTTACTACACTATCACAGAGCCTTCTCCAGACCGCGATTCAAGCAGAAGAAAGAAGAGAAGAGTGGATGGACGGAAGATGGCGGAGAAAGAGATTCGGGAGTACGAGCGCTGGGTTTTTGGCACTTGGGAGAATATATTTTCAGGGTCGTACTCATATTCTGGGTAAAGATTAGAGAACTCAGAGAGCTTCTACATAATGCAACGCCCTTTCATTGGGATATCATCATCAATCGTGTTAATGGAGTCCTAGTAGCCATATGAGCTTAATCTAGGGGATCAATCAATTGCTTCTGGAACACAAAATGGGTTGCATCGTTAGCTTACTGCTGCAGTGCCTTGAGGGGATGATCTAGCCTCTTCCAACTGCGGGTAACCTGACAGCTTGGGATACCCCTCATGAGTTCTCGGTACTCTCGGACTCTAGAGTTAAGGATGTCCCATTTCCTAAAGCATTATTGGTCACTTTAGATCAACAGTATCAACAGTCAATTCTTCGTATGAACTCTAAATACTGCAACTACCGAGGTCAATACGACCCCGCCTATCGTTAAATGGATTAGCTCTTGTTTTTTGTCTCCGCTTCCTTCAATCTATTAGCCCGACATAGCAAACGCTATGACAGCATCTCCCGTTGACCGCAAATGTCCCCGCACAAGCTCCTCGAACCTTGAACTAGCTGGAATGTCCGTGTCAGATAGTCTGACAAGACTAGACGAGGCTTTTTGAAAGCATGGGAGCTCTTTTCGCAACTAATTCCAAAAGCAGTCTAGAGCTAGGATCCCTGGTAAAGCCTCGACCTAGCTCTATCTGATCAGGCACCACTTGTCTCTTTGTACAAGAACAAGCTCTTGGACTCTTATCTATGACGTGAACTCGCAGATCCAGAATCCAAAGTACTCATATCTAGTATTATACTCTGATCATCCTTATCGTATTTGTTGCAGACTAGCCCGGCCTACGATGAAGTTCTCTTATCTCAAGGCACTGTTACCCCTACTGGCCTTGGTCGTAGGCGGCTTGACCCAATGCCCAAAGAAAGTCACGACCTACTCCCCTATTCTCTCCACTGGCCCCAGCGACGTCCTGTTCACTTCTTGTGCCACTGGTGCTGACGGCCCTCGTGTCTATCCCATCAACTCGACCACTTACGATTGGTGGTACTTTGACGCCGTTTCTGATGACGGCGAACACGCACTGACTGTCATTTTCTTCACCTCTTCCTTTGTCGGATTCAGCTTCGACTTGTTGAATCCAATCGACCCTCTAAACGTCTATGTCTTTTACAACAACGGTGGCGGTGGCTTCTCCTTCCCCATTGCCTCTACCTCCGTCACGATCAAACTCGACGGCGATGGAGCTTCAGGTGATTGGACCGGATCTGGTGCCAGTTTTCAAGGAGCGGCAGACCTGAGTACCTACAAGGTCACCTTCAAGAAAACATTGTTGAACCCATCCGTAGAGGGAACTTTTACGTTGAAATCTGTGAGTCTACACCATGACTACGCTGGAATAGCCTATGGAAAGATGGAAGTAGCTGATGTTTTGGAATTAGCGCTGCCCTGGTCACTATGTCTGCGGTCCCCTTGAAGCAGGCCAGAACGAAAAGGTTCTCCCAAACGTTGGCTGGGTGAATGTTATGCCTGCCGCAGACGCCGCAGTTGACGTCAAGATCAATGGGGAAAACATCAAGTTTACTGGTAATGGATATCATGATAAGGTATGTTTAGATGTTCACAGCTGCCCGTCTCCAACAATCTCAGATAAGCATATCGATATGAAGACCAATAAACTAACTCGAGTCTTCTACTCAGAACTGGGGTGACGCTCCTTTCTTGGCCTCGTTGAACGGCTGGTACTGGGGTCATGCTACCTTTGGCGACTATAACATTGTCTTCTTCGACATGCTTGACAAAGATGACGTCGAGAAGGTGGGCGGTTACGTTTTGAAGGACGGAAAGGTTGTAGGAAATACGTGCACCACGGGACTTCGAGTTCGACCTGTCGGCACGCCATATCCACCAACTCTGTTATCGACCAACCCGACCCAGATGACACTGAACATGACTCTAGACGATGGCTCCGAGTTGGATGCTCTCCTGACTGTGAAGGAATCCCAGATTGACATTGGACTCTACACCAGGTGGATTGGCTCGATTGATGGAACTGTTGGTGACTATGCAGCTTCGGGCTCTGCCTTGTGGGAGCAGTTTAAGGTTGCTTCATGATCTGAGTTACCTTAGCTATAGTTGCTTTGAGCGAGAGGAGTTGTGGGGTAGCTCAGGGGATCGAAGGAAAAGCAAGGAAAAAGAGAAAAAAAGAATAAAAAGAATAAAAAGAGTAAAAAAAGACTTATATAAATAAAAAATAAAAAAATACTTTAACTTATTATTCTTCTTTTATAGCCTAAAAGACATTGACTCTTTCCTGATTAACACCTGAGAATCATTAGGGTCTTGGTTAGCGAGGACTTAATAATCAAGGGCCCAGTGTTATCTCTCAACACCGAGGCCCACCTTGAATTGATCCCCTTTGTGCAGGGAGGAGCCCATAGATTACTGGCAAGGAGAATAATAACTCCATTCACAGGATCCCTTGGACTCTTCTGAACATCTTCACTTCGTAGCTAGAAGCGTGATCCAGTAGCACTACATGTTGTACAAAGCGTCTATTGGTTATAACGAGCATTCCAGCTTTGATTGAAAGGGCCTAGTTTTCTTGAATTGAAAGTGGCGGTCGGTTTGACCTTATCATGCTACCTCAATCGCGTAGTATGTTTAATCTGACCAATTATAGAAGCTCGAGTTGCTGGTAGCGCAATAATATATTAAATACATAAGTATTGAGTTATACGAAGTATAGTTAGATCCTCCCTTAAGCCAGAGTACATCATTAGCACAAACTCAGTGCGCAATACGAGCTGCAATGCGGTTAGTCATGTACTTCTTTGTGTTTCCAATAAAAGCGCATGCGACAATGGCACAGACTCCAAAAGCAATGCTTGTCAACCACACATATTTCAGCGCGTATGCATATCCCCAGCGGCTGCCAATAGCAGCAGCCTGCAATATCTCAGGAGTGACGCCAGGGACAGATGCTAGGGCAGAAGGGTCCAGAATGAAGGCAGTGACAAATTGCGTCGCGGAGGTGATTGGTAGGCCTGCTTTAATAGCATATTCGGCAACGACGTAGGGGAGCTTGGCCTTGAGCTTGTGGTAGAAAATGTTGTAGTAGATGCTGTAGCCAATGGAGCCACCAACGACACGGATCGACAGCGACAGGGCTACACAGGTGGCAATCAGTTCGTCTGGCCTGAGATGAGAGAGGTAATTAGCAAATGGGTTATAAAAGGGTCGCCCCTCTTGGGGATAGTGAGCCCAACTTACGCAACAGTAATTGCAACGGTCGCCGCTGGAACGAGGACCCCGCCGACTCCAATGCCGGAAAAGACGCCAAAGACATAGATCAAAGCAGGAGTGTCGGGAGTCACCGCCGCTAAGGCTCCACCAAACGCAGTCATCATAACGCATGAGAAAAGGAGCAGCTCTCTGGCATTTCCTTTGAACCACGAAAGTGCTCCATTGATGACCGTAGCGCCAACGGTGATCCCGAGGCCAGAGGCCAAGCCCTTGAGGCCGACCTGGACAGGAGCTGGATCGAACACCGTCAACGCTTCGAGCGGGTAGAAGTTGATGGATGAGTAGAAATTCAAGCCGCCGACAAATGCCACCAGGAAGGCCACTGCAACGACGCGTTGTCCTTTGAACAAGTCACCTGGGACCATTGGAAACTTTGCGAACTTGGCTTCCCAGACGCAAAAGGTGATGATCATAACGATGCCGATTAGAAGAAGGCATAGGACGTAGGCAGAGGACCAAGGATGTGAGTATCCACCAGCCTGAAGAGCAACGAGACTGTTAAGAGCATTAGATGAGTCTGTAACGATTTGAGCTAAAGCGAATTGTGAGACACTAACAAGAGCGTCAGGCCGACAATGGACAGGAAAGCCCCAACGTAGTCGATAGACTTGAGAATTTCCATCTTGGATAGTTCCTCGCCTCTCCTATGAGAGTGCGGGAAATATGTGAGAGCAACCACCGCAAGGCAAATGCCGTTGTATATCCTGGAATCGATTCTCGTCAGCGCTTATACATGCCAAATACCATCGCAGAGACCTACAGTGAGATCCACATGCCCCATCTCCATGTGTGATAGGTGCTCAATATCTGGCCGTACATGACGTAAGGAACAAAGGGAATAACGAAGAATGTCACCAGCGCGAGGTAGAACCCGCGCTTCTTCACAGGGACGAGTTCCGCGATGCTACCGGCACGAAGAGCAGTCAGTAGATGCTAGACACGGAAGTGAGGAGACGACAAACCCAGCAAGAGCGGTGAGTTCACCGACGGCAGCTCCAGCACCGGCAAGAGACATGCCAACAACCGCCTGGCCAAAGGTGTGAGTTGTGCCGACGAGGATGACACCAATAAGGATAGTTACGCCGCCAGCGATCGAAATGTAACGTCGGCCAAAGAGATCTTGCATATATCCGACAAAGGGAGCCACAACGGCAATGGTCAACGTATTGGCGATGGGTAGCCACGAGGACTTTTCGGACGATCCGATGTCTTTGACGATGTAGGTGAGGGAGCCTCCCACAAAGTAAAGCGGAATCTGAGCGCCTAGCCAAATGAACATGGTGGTTTATGCAGGGGAATGGGAGAGCAGCATACCTACGTATAGCCCAGCAAGAGAGATGGAGGCAATGGCATGGCGCCAAGTCCAATCGACAACTCCATCAGAATCGTCTCCCTTGACGGCATGTGCGTTATAGTTGGCGTCGGTGGCTAGAGTATCACCGAGCTCAGCCTTCTCTACCTGCTCCGAGAAGGGGGAAGAATGATCGTCTTCTTGGGACTTGGTCATGACGGTGTTGTACACACTGGAGAGAAGATAGTGAAGGAAAGCTGGGACAGATAGAATGAAGTATGAAAGGTCAGAATAATATACTGTGAGTGTCATATATAATAATACCAACAATAATTATATTACTACGCTGCTGATTCAAGCGCATCTCGCTTGTCATATATTCATGCATTTGCTCGGCATCCAGAAAGCCATATTCTGTGCCAAATGACCAAGGCTGTCAAAACGCGGGGACCCCAGATAGCCCAGCTCAAGTAGGCTAGTCATGATAAGTCACCCCTGAAGTGATCTCTGTACATTTTGGGTGTCCATGCGGGGCCCTGCACTCTTGGTGGTTGCCATTTCCACTTCAGGGATAACCCCAGGAAACTGCCGAACCAGCCGCGGCTCGAGTCAGATTGTCCGTGTCAGAGCTGTAAGGGACTTGACTCCGACAATCTGACATGGACAACTACGCTAACTCCGCTTGGGGCCCGCCTCTCAAGGCTGTGACTAGTCCTGTCTAGAATCAGTAACTGCTTGTTAGTCAACTGGGAGCAACGAGAGCTTACTTGTAATTAGTCGGATGAGGCCATGGTCATCCACTCCTCGGAGCCCTGCAACGCCCCGAAGGCGCGCATGCCAGGCATGATTGCTACAACACGTTCCGTGTCAACTGATACACACATCAGATAGTCTTTTCCGCCGGTATGGGACGTCCACTTGTGGCCTGGCTATTACTACTGTGCGTAAAGGGACTCACAGAGCAGTCGGGTTTCTCAATGGGACCGAAGCTGTAGATATCAGGCCAAGACCCCCTCTCAGTTACCTAGGAGTCTGTTCTACATCGACTGTCCGCATCATCTTCGACATCTAAGTCAGCCACCGCCTCACTCCCATAAACGATGACACCACCCAAAGCCACCAAGTTCGAGGACGAGATGCGGGAAGCCTGGGGTTATCGATTCAAATGGACCAAAGACCATCAGACCCCAGAGCAGTATGACTATCTCAAACACTCGTGTGACACACTGGGCGAGGATTGTGCGGTGCTCCTGAATGAAATGTATCCGGTTGAACGCGGAACTCCCAAGAGTCAACAAGATAAACAAGGCTCCGATACCATATCTAGTGACGGAGCAAAATCTGAGAATCGGGCCCCGAAATACCAGGATCTATACCAGCTGTTCTGCGAGCATCACACAGAGCATCCGAAGCTGCAGCAGCTATGGGAGGAGGTGAACACCACACCTGAATGGGTCGACTGGGACCAGATCGCACGCGGCCAAGACGTCCTATATCGGTATGGAGGCGCCGCCTTCACCGGCTTGACGTACCAGTCGCTCGTCGGAGGCACCGCCGGCGCTCGAGTGGCCGAGGTGTTAGGCCGCACGGGCGGGTTCAACGTGAACACTGTGTTCCGCCGTATGCTCGAGACAACCATCTACTTCATCGACGTCACCGAAAGTGTCGACAGCCTTAAATTCGGTGGCCGCGGTTTCGCCAGCTGTATGCGTGTACGCTTCCTCCACGGCACAGTTCGACACCGCATCCTCCAGCTCGCAGCCAAGCGCCCGTCTTACTTCTCAGTTGAAAAGCTTGGTATTCCCATCAACGACCTGGACTCGATCGGCACCATCGCCGTCAACTGCGCTACCATAATCTGGCAGTCGCTCCCGCGGCAGGGCATCCAAATGCGCGAGCAGGAGATACGCGACTATGTAGCGCTGTGGCGCCTCATCGCCTACTACATGGGCACGCCGACCGACTTCTTCTCTTCGCCGGCCAAGGCGCGTACTATCATGGAGTCGCTGTACCTGTACGAGTACAACCCGTCGAGCAGGTCGCAGACACATGCCCAGAACATTATCATCGCCATGAGTGACACAGCGCCCAGCTACGCCAGTAAGCCGTACCTCGAGGCCACTGCGCGCTGGCTTAACGGCAACCCTCTCGCTGATGCTCTGGGCATCGGGCAGCCCAGCAGGTACTACACGATGCTCGTAGCGGGACAGTGCGTGCTGTTCATGATAGTGTACTATACCTGCCGTGACATCCCTTTCCTTGACCGCACCCAGATTGCGTCCTTCCGGCGAAACGTCAGGGACTATATCAACAACCCAGAACTCGGCCTGGATCATCGCTCTGCCTTTAACTTCAAGTACCTGCCCAGCTCGGACGATACCAAGCAGAAGGGCGAGGCCAAGACTCTTGCTAAGTCTATTAAAACGGTATTCTGGACTGCTGATCGCAAGGCGTTGGCTGTGTTGATGATACTCGTGGGCTCCTTAATTACTGCTGCTTGGGCCATCCTTAAGATTGTCAAGTTTGGGGTGCATCTATTTACTGTTAAATATCTATATCTGTCTTACTCTTCTTAAGTAGCTATCGTACTTATGGCAAGTATATATAATTTCATGTCCGTGTATCCTATATCTAGGTTGCCTTCTTACTATCAATTTAATCTACCTCGACTTTATAGAGGTAATGAATGAATAGTTAATGTCTATAACTTCTTCACGAGATAGATTAAGCCAGTACGCTGAGGAATTCTAATCATACTAAGCTTTTAAAAGCAATTAAAACAAACTACTTAGGTTTTCTCAAGCTGCCTTTATCAGCGAGTAGGAAACGGCTAGAGGCTCCTCTACGTAGCTGCGTTGCAGGCTAACTCGCTTCCAAGCTATTTCCAAGCCGAGGCTTTCCCCGCACAGTGGTGCCATTTATACTTTGCTAACTGAGAAGGAGTTGACAATGCCGGTATGCCGGCCGCGGCATACACTCTTACAATATTGTGTCAGTACGCCAATTTACCGAATGCATTTGCGGGCTAGATCTCTTGCTTAACGTATACATTTAGTTGTCAATCCACTACTACCAAGAACCGTAGGGAGAAGAAACTACCTATTTTGACCGTTCCTCGCCGAAGCAATCAACCACGCAATACGTCGTAATAGCCTTCCCAGCGGTATCAATAAACACCCAATCATGACAAGATCGGATGTGGTAATCATCGGGGCTGGATTCTCAGGTAATATCGAATAAGGTCGGTGGTTTGGCTCAGGTTCAAAGAAACTGATTGTACTAAAGGGATCTGCATGGCCATCAAGCTGCTCGAGGCCGGCATACGTGATATCGTCATCGTCGAGAAGAGTGCAGGTTTTGGAGGGACATGGAAAGATAACATATATCCAGGATGTTGCTGCGACAGTTGGTTCATTCCATCCTTCGCAGAGAGGGCTCACTAACCCCCTCGCCCCAGTCTTGTCACACCTGTACTCGTATTCCTTTGCACAGAACCCTCACTGGTCCAGAGCATATCCAGAACAGAAAGAGATACTTGTAAGTACACAAAGTCCTGTCAGTAGCCGAGCTCTCTTGCTTATTGAGGATCTGCGACAGAGTTACATTCAAGATGTCGCCCAGAAGTATGGTCTGTATAAGCTCGTACGCTTTAGCTCAGAAGTCAATGCCGCTGAGTGGGACTCCGAGTCTCATGAGTGGAAGGTCGCCATCCAGGTTCTAGCTGCAAAAGAGGCTGAATTCTGCTCAAAATACACCATCGAGACAAGCTTCTTGATTGCCGGAGTCGGTCAGTTGAACGAGCCATTCTGGCCCAAGATCACCGGTCAAGAAAACTTCCAAGGAAGGGTCATGCACTCTGCTCGCTGGGACTGGAGCTATGACTTTGCTGGCAAGCGTGTGGGCATAATCGGTAATGGTAGGTTATTGAGTTATGAGCCATGCAATGAAACCGAGCCTGACATCCTAATTAGGAGCTACCGCCGTTCAAATCGCACCTGAAGTCGCAAAGGCCGCCTCTAAATTGACCATCTTTCAGCGCTCACCAAATTGGCTGATGCCGAGATTTGATGCGGAAATTCCACGATGGAAGAGAATTCTATTTAATCAGGTACCTGCGGTTCTCAGTCGGGTAAGGGCTGAGATAATGAATGCTCGCGAGTCATATTATCAAGCTGTCAATCACGCCGATTCGTCCGACTCTTCGACCATGATGCAAGTCTGTAAGCAGCACATGCAGACGCAACTCCCCAGTCGCCCGGATCTGTGGGAGAAGTTGACACCAAACTATCCGCCGGGATGTAAACGCATTCTCCTCAGCGATGATTACTATCCTACATTACAGCTTCCACACGTTACTCTGGAGACACAACACATCGATAGAATGACTGCTACTGGCGTCGTTGTGAAAGAAGGACCACAAGACAAAGAAATTGATCTTGACCTTGTAATTTTTGCGACTGGATTCCAAGCCAAGGACTTCATGCACGGGATTCACGTGCAAGGCGTGGGTGGCCAAGTTCTGAGTTCCAAATGGGCAAACGGTGCATTTGCTCTTTACGGCGTCACGGTAGACACTCTGCCAAACTTCGGAATGCTCTACGGGCCAAACACAAATCTGGGTCACAACTCAATCATTCTCATGATTGAAGCGCAAGCCAGATATCTCGTACCCTTGGTGACAAGAGTCGTGAAGAGTAGAGCCCGAGGGGGAAAGCTATCTCTCATGCCCAGAGCACTGAGGGTCCAAGAATGGAACAAAGACCTGCAGAGCAGCCTAGGAAGTTCTACGTTCGCTGATCCTAGGTGCAGCAGCTGGTACAAGACAGATAGCGGGGTTGTCACCAACAATTGGAGCGGAACTGTAGTGGAGTATCAGAAACTGCTGTCCAAGGTCGACTGGTCAGATTACGAACTTGAGGGAGATGGGGGAGAGAATCTTCCGACTGGCAAGGAGCATATTGGCCGTGTCGTGGAGGAGACACTTTTTAGTACCCAGCAGATCTTTTCGGCCACGGCTCTAGTCGCATTGACCGCAGCAGTCTCCGTCTATCATCGTCGTCGGGGTTCTTTGCTGAAGCACATTGTGTAGCCGTTGAGATTGGCTGTAGTGTTTTCGTTACGCAACATGGCAGACATCGACATTTTGTATACACCACTTTTCGCTCAGATCCAAGCTTCATAGGAATACATTATTACGTATATTGTTGACTACTTAGGATGACCGACCTGTCAGGTCATCCACCCAGTATAGTTGTACACCTCGATGCATTTGCTGAGTTTTCTGTAGCGACTTTAAGTTCTTTCTGCTGACCTGAGCTCTCAGCCACAAGTCACAATTGTAAATTACTCATGTGTCTCACAACTTACACATTATACTTACTAGTACTCCTCACAGAGTCTATTGCCAATTCTGTCCCTCTTGCACTTATTAAGTAGCTTTATATCAACACTCATTGTATTCAAGTTACCTATACACTCAAAAAAACAGAACCCATGCTAATCAAGCCAGATCAATGACAACCCTTCCATGCAGCTTTCCTTGTTTCATATCTTGGAATACCCCAGTCAAGTCTTCCATCTTGCGAACTTCTACATGTGGCTTGATAATACCACGAGAAGCAAAGTCTAGGACTTCAATAGCATGCTGCTGATTCCCAACCGCAGAACCCACAATCCGTAACTGCTTTGCAATCATCTGCACTGGCTTGGCTCCCGCGATCGGCACTTCTTCGCCCTCAACCATTCCAACGCAGACCACAGTCCCGTTGAACCGCAAGAAGCTCATGGACTGTGCATAAGCTCTTGGTGATGCCGTGCACACAATGACTGCGTGAGCCCCAAGACCACCAGTCAGACTCTTGATCTTGGTCGACATCTCCTCGTCGCTCGAGAATCCCCTCACATCAACGAAGTGCTCTGCGCCCGAACTGCGCACGAGATCAGCCTTACTGATGTCATCGACCCCAATGATGCGCAGCCCTAGAGCCCTAGAGCCGAGCTGACAGGCCAGATGACCTAAGCCGCCTCCCGCCCCAGCGATGACAACCCAGTTCCCGGCTTTTGCTTGACTACGAAGTAGTGCAGAGTATACCGTCACCCCGGCGCAGAGCATCGGAGCAGCTATAGCTGAGTCCAGACCTTCTGGTATAGGCGTCACACATGCAGCTGTCCCAATTACGTATTGTTGAAAGGTACCTGGGGTGAAGTAGCCGGAGATCTGCTGATTAAAGCAGAGACCGTCTTCGCGGACAATGCAAGGTTCTGCGAGAACAACTTAGTTTGGAGAGATGTTGGATTTCAGGTGATTACATACCGCATCTTCCACAACAGCTTGCGATCCATTTCACTCCAACGCGATCTCCGATCTTGATCCCCGTGGACTCTACTCCTGGTCCCAATTTCACAACCCTGCCTACACCCTCATGGCCGCCAACCTGGCCCTTGGGTGTTGGAGCAGGGAGTGATGGCCACTGAACGTATCAGCCTTTGTATCAGTGATGCAGGTTCATCTTGAGACTAAAATGATACATACGCCATTGGTCATGACAGCCAAGTCCGAGTGACAGACGCCGGAATGCGTCCTGTGTAGGTTAACAAGCCGCTCAGCTGTGACTCAATCATATCGGATCATGTGGGTATCTCACATATTTATCAGCACTTCACCTGGTCCTGGTTCCGGTGTGTCCAATGTCACAATCTTGGTCGAGATGGAGCCAGGGCTATCGTACACTAAAGCTCGGTACTGCTTGGGTATTTCGGTTCCATCGGTAGCCATGATGGAGGCGATCCTTCTCAAAACCCACGTTCAATGGAAACTGGAGGTGCCTTAAGATCAAAGGCCGGTATCTTGGTGCGACTGGTGTTTTGCTCTTTCTTCTTGCTAGTCTGTGCTGACTTCGTGCTCTGGGAGATGTAAGTGGGACAAAATGTTGATTTTTTCCAAGACTGAGGTCTCAAAGGATCAGTCACTCAGTCGATGGTAGTGTATTGAGCGTGACAAACTACAAGGTTACTTAACATTCTGTTTTACCTGCTGACTCGGTTTAGCGGGGTAGGTAGGTATAGGCAAAGTTCGAATCGCGTCAATGATATTTCCCCGCATTGGCATTTCCGATCACATTGACGTAGTGCGAGTCAGAAATAGCTAGTCAATGCTAAGGAACCGAGGCTCGTATGTTCGCAGGCGACTTGACCTCGGAAGAGAGCTATCATCTCAGGCATGGCCTGATAGAGTGTCATGCAGACTTGATTCTGAAAACGAGAGAATATAAGTGTTTAATCAAAACCAATGTATCTCTTCAGTAGCTAGAATAACAAATTGACTTCGTCTCAATCTTCTCATTTCCAACCCTCTGCCGCCACATAATCCAAGCCGCTACGAAATACAGAATGCAACTGACCCGTGAAATATGCCTCCCAGACGGCAAAAGCTACAACCAGCCTTTAGGCCTGTATGATGGTGTTCCTCCTGTCTATGATGGTATTGGTCTAAACTACAGTGTCAAGGTTCATTGACAACGAATTCCGCGAAAGCACAAATGGCAAGACGTTTGAAGTTGTAAGTTGCTTTTTAAAAGATGTTGCCTGCGCAGGCCGCTGATCAACACCTTTGCACAGGTGAATCCCACGTAGGCGACCCAGAACCCTTCAGTCACCAAATATTGATACCCCAGGACAGCACCGAGGAGGTCATCGCCCACGTCTCCGAGGCTGGGGCCGAGGACGTTGACTTGGCCGTGGCCGCCGCCCGACGAGCATTCACCGGCCCATGGCGCACGACAAGTCCTGAAGATCGAGGAAAGTTACTGCGCAGAGTAGCTGATCTGATCGAGAAGAACCTTGACCTGCTGGCCAAGGTTGAGACGCTCAACAACGGCAAGGCTCAGCAGTGGGCGATTGGAGATGTCATGCACTGCGTCTCCGTCTTTAATTACTATGCAGGTTGGGCTGACAAGATGGAAGGTAAAGTGATTGACGTTGATGCAGAGCGCTTTAATTTTACCAAGCGTGAGCCGGTATGTGCTCGGCGACTCCAAATGAGCGACATACTTGCTAACTTGATACCTTTCGCGTAGTTTGGCGTTTGTGGGATGATCGTCCCATGGAACGCACCTCTTGTCCTCATGTCTTGGAAGGTAGCTCCAGCTCTTGCAGCTGGCAACACACTCGTTGTCAAAACTTCAGAGCTAACACCACTATCTGCCCTGTTACTGGCTGACTATTTCAAGCAAGCGGGAGCCCCAGCGGGTATCTTCAATGTGATCTCTGGCTTCGGCAACTTGGCTGGCTCTGCCCTTGCCTCTCACATGGACGTTGCCAAGATATCATTTACAGGCTCGACGACGACTGGGCGCGCTATCATGCAGGCGGCAGCCAAGTCCAACCTGAAGCCTGTGACCCTTGAGTTAGGCGGTAAGGGCCCTAATATTGTGTTTGATGATGCAGACTTCGATGCAGCCGTGGAGTGGGTTACCTTTGGCATTTTCTATAGCTCCGGGCAGGTCTGCTGCGCCGGCTCGCGCGTGTACGTTCAGGCTGGGATTTATGACAGGTTCTTGGACGCTCTTAGGGCCAGGGTAGCGCTCATTCAAGTGGGCGATCCGTTTGACATAAACACATTCCACGGACCGCAGACCTCCAAGGCCCAGTTTGATCGAATTCTAGGGTATGTTATATCTATCCCCTCTTCACGTTTCTCTATGACCAATGTGAGTAGATATATCAAGAGCGGCGTGGACGATGGCGCAAAGATCGAGGCTGGTGGCTCTCGTTGGGGTGGGAAGGGCTTTTTCATCAAGCCAACGATCTTTTCAGGTGCCTCTCCGGATATGAAGATCATGCGCGATGAGATCTTTGGGCCGGTATGCGTTGTCTCCAGGTTTGAAACCCAGGATGAGGTGGTCCAGGTTGCGAATGCAACCTCGTATGGCCTTGCCAGCGGAGTACATACCAAAAACATCGACCGTGCTCTCAATGTGTCTAATCTCCTCGAGACTGGCACCGTTTGGGTGAACCAGGTTCGTACCCACCGACAAAACGCTCGTTCTTCGCTGACTTTGCCTTCCGCGCGCAGTACAATACTATTCACCACCAGCTTCCGTTTGGCGGATACAAAGAAAGTGGAATTGGTCGCGAGTTGGGGGCAGCTGTGTTGGACAGCTACACGACCACCAAGACAGTCTCTGTCCGGCTATCAGGGACGCAATGATGGGCTCTGTAATTATCATGTTAAATAACAAAGCGAATTGGATGAACGAGCTCAAGTGACTGATTTGAGTTAAAGCATAGAACTAGGTATCGTATATGCTACTTAGGAATATCGTCAAGCATTGCTGTCAACAGTAGCCAGTCTTGTTCCCCCTCTTCCTCGATATGGCGAGATGTATCAGGAGATAGCTGAGACTCGCCTGTTATTTGTTTCAGCCAATCATCATCATCCGACCCAGCATATAATAGATTGGAGGGCAAAGGCGGTATGTAGGTCGTTACGATAGCAGACTTCATATACCACGAGTCCAGGTTCCTGTACGCTAGATTGAAATCCTCGGAGAAACTATATACCCCCTTTGCAGGCTGGTATCTGCAGGTATCCCTCAGGTCGTATGGCCATCTGAATCCAATATCGCTTGCGAATTGAGCCGCGAGACTCTCTGGCGCGTAATTGATGCCAAAAAGAATCAGGTAGTCGCGCACTTCGGGCCTGCATTTGTCAGACGGACCTGATCTTGAGTGTACAGGTATATCTTGGGCTGGGGATTGTTTACCATACAAAGTAGTCGACCAGCCTTGAATGGTCCGTCTGAGATTGCAGTGAACTATTTGGTATCTTGGTGAGGAATTGCTGACGCGCGACAAGGGGATTTGCCTAGTGCGCACCTTGGATTCATGTAAACAGGAGGTCTCCTACTCGGTGGAAGTTGGGGGTTGAGTTTGAACTGTTTCTCCTCTTAGCACACATTACACTCCTGCGCTATGTTTGGCACGGGCGTATACCATGAGCATTGACCGGATCACCCGGAGCATCGCCATCCTTTCCACTGCCCCGGTACGCCAGAGAAACCCCTCATCGAGAGTCTGCAACATCAGCCAGCCAACATCGAAAGGGTTCCTGGCTCTCGCAGCATCCCAACCATCCAGCACCGCCCTGATATTGATGTCGTCGTCGATCTCGGGGCCCGAGAAAACATGTCCTCTCGCGTCGCTCTCGATGGTATCCAGCGCTTGGCTGAACGCTTGGAAATAATTTCGCTGTTTATCGCCACAGTTGAGATCGAGGGCTGGGTATAGACGGTCTAGTGACTCTTGATGGGGGTGGCAGGCTGGATTGTACGTATCTGGGATATGCCTGGAGTCCTTGTCGTTACTCGCAGCGGGAGGACGTGACGGGCTGTCATCCAAGTTGTCACCAGAATTCCGCTGTGAGATTGAATTGGCTGCAAGCTTAGCGATTTGAGACAAAGCTTGTTTCAGGCTCGCGATCTCGTCGAACTGCTGTCTTAATTGTTCGGAAACATTCAACCCAGAATTGCTTTGGGCTTCTGTCAGCCTTGCGACACTCCTCTCCAGATGGGCAATGTATGCTTTGGTCTTTGCGCGGGATGCCTGCTGTGACATGCGATCGCTCGCCCTCTTTCGTTCGCGTCGACTGAGGTTGGTATCGTTGCGCGTTGTGGTCAAGGCACCGAAGCCCTGGGGAGAAGACGTGCTGTCCGTTGCCATGTCGAGCACGTCGCTGACTATACAGTCTGTCAGATGTGAAGATGTTAGAGGTTCTGTCTGTCTGTCTGTCGCCCAATGAAGCAGCAGTTCTCCATACCCCAGACTTCGTAGCTTCAGTACCGGAAGAGGGGTACGAAGGTAGAGCTCCGTGAGTGCCGAGGGCCCATAGTGTACTAGCCCTTGTATGGCCAAGCGCTCCAGTTCGTTTCGTTTTGCAGTCCCTGTCTGCAGATCCTTTTGGAACGCGGGGTATGCGGCCGAAGTTAGTGAGTAGAACAACCATTAGCAACCTTCTATCCACTCTGGTGCTGCCACGGCAACTTTCAGACAGGTCGTTTTGGAGCTACCGTTAAGCTCCTGCAGGGCTAGGTCAATCATAACATGTACCCCGCGCGCGCCATGTGTTATACCCGGTTCGCAGAACTGTGAAGAGCCTCGGCTCAGAGAATTCAATTGCTTCATGTGAAGTCAACGCCAAAGATGTACAACTTTGATTGGAAAGAATCCTTGACGAAATTCTATCTGTGATTACTAAAGACTTAGGAGTTTGACCAGCTACATGTTACACGCGACATGAGTCTTCCACGCAAAAAGCGGAATGCATCTCTGGACATGGCAGAGATGCAGGACCGTGTCGCTCTCGACGAGACCAACAAAGGAGAAAAGACCCAGGGATGTCGCTGCCAATGATATATGTTGGTCTATCAACGACTGACGCGCCCTTCTGTCCAGGTGCCTAGAGAATCGCCTTTCGCAAAGAAACTGCCGTGAACGCAAGTCGATGTACATCAAGGGCCGGGAAGATCGAATGAAATAGATAATATATTACAATCTTTCTAAGTTATATAAAACTGATGAGACGTCTTGCAGTATAGGGATATATCTACCTATTATCTTGTTTGAGAAACACCCGTTTAATATACTGACCAAGGGTAGTTCGGATAAATCTCCATCCGAGTAGGTAGCGTCAACTAGAACGAGTCCCGGAGTGACATCACCTATGCCACTGGTTTCAGATGGTATAGTCAAGTACGGAACTCCATTGTTGTGAGTAATCCACCGCTGAGACTCGAGCGACTCGGGTCCATCCAGTAGAACTGGAGGCAGACTAACGGCTGGTCTAATCGGGCGCACCATGACTGACGGGTTCTCCCTAGTTCCAGCCCAACAGGTCCAAAGGCACAACAGGGAGTGGTAAACAGCAATCAGGTGGAAATCTGTGCGTTCGTTCGGTGCGATCTTTCTACAGGCTCTGATAAGCTGACCCGCATGCCAAATTGCTGACCTGCTCGATCGAATCTGTTGCCATTCCTGAAGGTGGGAAAAAATGTCGGAAGCAGACGTCTGTTTGCCACTATCCAGCAAGCTGTCTCTGAGATGTTGGGGGATAGCCGAGTAGAGCATGGTGAATTCGACCATGAAGGTAAGAATAGGTGATTCTCCGCTACCTCGATCTCCTTCGATCACCTCTCGTAACTCATCGAATAGAGACACCATATCCGAGTCAACAGGTGATCGGGTCACGTCGGTGAAAGACCAACCAGAGTCCTCGTTCTTGCGGAAAACCGTTCTTCGGTGACGATCCGCAACTAGAAGCGAAAGAAAAGAGTATAGCAACGATAATTTGGCGAGACTGGAGGCCTGGAAGGACGAGAGTAGGTCGATAGATCGGATGTCGGAAAGACAGTCGATAATCGTCATTCTGCGCTCCGCAGAACGAGGTTCATGGTTCTGGTACAGGGACTTCCACTCAGTTGCCGACTTTGCATACCAGAACCGACAGTCTTCAGGTATAGGTGTCGAGATGTCAAGGGGAGACATTTGCGCTGCGACGTTTCTTATGACGGATCGCTGTGTGCACTGCAGAAGATGTCGAAAGACTGTCCTGAGATCGCTCGTAAGATTTTGTTGGATAGAGGTATTGAGCTAAGGCTTACCGCTTCAAAGATTCCTGTTGTGCCCATCTTCTCCACGCCTCGTCCGAATCGCTCGGAAGCTTGTCTAGCATGAGACTTGGATCAGAATAGGCGTGTTGAGCAAACAGACCAGCGTGTCGCAACATCTGTCGCCTGTTAGTTGAGAGATTCGTGCTTGCAGACGGGACTTAGTCACCAGTGCTGTCATCTCTGACAGAGAATCAGATATCTCAGATATTCGTTTATCCCCACTCCAGAGGCCCGTCTCCGACAGTATCATTAGCGCTTGAACATACGAGAGATCACGAGTCAATATATTTGCCCGTTCGCCCTTGTGCCAGATTACTCCCCCCGAATGAGCCAATGATAAACCTGCTGATGGGCATCTTGTAACTAACCGATGCTGTAAGGTAGAGACGTAGGATATCAAAGAGTCCCAGCCCGAACTTGCGGGTAACTGTCCTTGACGATGATATGGCGCCAGCGATGATACATGCAATAAGAAGAGGTAAACTGCAAGTTGATAGATCGAATGTCGCAATGTGGATGAAGGCTGAGGCATTCGTCTCCTGCGTGGTAAGGAATACTTTGAGGAACCTGTCTAGTGTTTCAGTTGAGGGGAACATCCGAATTGCCTGTAATGAGTGAGCCGTCTGAGCGCCGTCGATCACGGCAACTATGATCTCGTCTCTTCTTGCAGACGAAAGACATCCACTGATTACAGCAGGATTAAATGGACCTAAGCCTTCCCCTAAATGGAGGTGTTCGTCGATGGGAACATAGAGAGAGGCTCTCGCTGTGGCTAGGTAATCCTCATCACTGGGATTCCAGCTTCCCAAAGTGGTACTGTAGGCTACTATCGCCTCCTCGAAATTGACTTTGTCTTCGGGCCGCAAGCTCTTTGAGCTTGTGGCTGTCGACTCTGTAGAGTCTTGTATTGAAGTATCCTCAAAATATCTGGAAAAGTCAAGGAATGGGACAGGAAGAAATGATGTATCGAATTCGGCGTCAAGCGAGGAGTTTCTCAAGCATTCCGTGGTGTCACTTGGCATCGTGTCGGCAATGATCTCTGTGGACTGGATGTCACTGCCAAGCTACAATCGTCAACATGGCGAACAACTTGAAGAGTGATGTCGTTCTACCTACCTGTAAAGGTCGTGAAGAACTTGTTGGAATCGGTGAGTCTGGAAACGCGAAGGCCACTTCAAAATTGATATCGCCCATCAAAAGATCATCCCTAACCTCGCCTCCACCAACAGCATCTGTGGTTGCCGTGGTCAATGGTGGCACTCCAGCAGCGTTTTGTGTGGTTGACGATAAAGCGTAAGAACCACCCGCGCCGATAGATGGCCCAGTGTTAGAGTCGCTTAGGTCATAAGGCGTCTCTACCAAGGCTCCATGGTGATCCTGTCCAACCTTACTTGAACGAATGCAGGGAATGCCACGTTTTATACATCTGCGACATTCCTCGAAGTCGTCGCATCGAACCTTGGAGGCAGCACAAGCTCGGCATGCTTGAGAGGCCCTTGGCGGTCGAGTGGATAAGCCTCTCTTCCTAGATGGTTGGCTGTCTTCTGACGCCTCACGGGGTACCGGGCGCTTCACGACGTTCCTGTCAAAAGTGGTAAGAATGACAGCAACATCTGCGTCACTCAGGCTTGTCATACCTGTAGCTGTAATCGGCTGAGGAGATGGGACTCGGTGATAACGAGGCAGGGCTATATTGAGTTTCGAAAGGTGTGCTCATTAGCATCTTCTTTGTCGACACGATCCGGAATTGTACGGGCCGAGTGACAATAACTTCGTACCGAACTGGATGCGTGTCAGAGAATCACGAGCTAGGCTCCCTGCCATCGAAAAGCAATAGAAAAGGTAGACCGGAGAATTAATACGACCTTCTTAGGAGACTAGCTAAATGTCACTATTGAGTATTTGTAAGCACTGTCGTAACAGATGGGGTCGATCGTCTGGGGAAGGGCCGGCATGACGGTGTTTGACTTGGCCGCGATGACACAGACATCAGCCCGCAGCCCTGGGACTAAGAGCTTGTTGACCTCGTGTTCCCCGCACTTTGGCAACTTCATTCCGGCAAAAACTTCCACGAGTCTCCCCGCAACGGGGGCTCTTTCGCAGGGATGTGGACAGAACAGCTAGCTTAAGAATGCTCCTACACACATACTGGAGCATTGTTTCATAGAGACGCCTTCGATCTAGATTTAACAAAAACAATAATGAAGCCCAGACCAGAAACTTTCTATCTAGAACCCGCCTCGCTGTCGTCAAGACCCTAGCTTTCCATCTTAGCCGCATCAGTACATTCACGTTCTATGAGCTCGCGATGCCCTTCCGACCTAGGTTTGATGTTGACTCCAAAAGGAGCCTTTCCATACGTAACGTCAAAGCTTGCAGACACATCTATTGTCTCGCCCGGAACACCCGTCACGGTGAAGCAGTAGAGCAGCCTACTTACCGCAATGAACATGTTGTTCCAAACCACTGTGTTGCCCACACACACCCTCCGGCCTATTGAGTAGTTAGTTTTCTCATTCGCAGCAGAAGACGGCAAGAGAATGAGGCTTGCCAGCGCCGAAGCCCAGATGCCCTTTCGTGGGCACATCCAAATCCTCGTCGAGGAATCTTTCTGGATAAAACCGTTCAGGTTCTTCATAGTCTAAATGAGAAATAGCCCAGTGGTTGATGGTAACAACTATTCCTGCGGCAATCTTGTAACCATCGAAAGTGTCGTATTTGATGAGTGAATGAGGAATGCCCGTCTCAGCAATCGCCGGCCTTACGTCGTCACAGTCTTGTAAGTCTCTGTCCAGGGTGCAATTAGGGTGATGAGATGAGCTTACTTCCATCGCATGCTTTCCTTAACTATCGCCTTGATCAGTGGCAACTTCGGCATGTCGCCAAAGTCCGGGAGGCGTTCAGCTTTGGATCCGCACACCGAGTCGAGTTGCTGAAGAGCCCTCTCGACCCAATCGGGATACAATACTGCGGCTGCAAGAATCTCCATCAAGGTAACTCGAGTGGTGTCAGATCCAGCCTCGATGAGGGTCCCTCCTATAAAATAGCAATCTTCCGTGCTGAACTCGCCATCAGTGTTCATATCTAGGAACTCGGTCATGAAGCACGGCTTCTGAGTTCCAAGCTTCCGCCTCTCCAACAGGTCGTCAAACACCTTCTTATGTCCCCTAAGGCAGTGAATCTGTGAGTAATCTACGCTTGAGATCTTCTGAACCTGTATCTTTGGATGACGTACCTTTTGGTCGATTGATGAAGAGCATCTCCCCACCAGCGCCAGGGCTGCCACGATGAGGGAATAGGCAATTTCAAGAGTCCTGGAAAGATGTCTACTAAAGCCTGGCCGGGCATCAAGTAGGGGACGAACCGCTCTGCGTTGTTAAGCAAGTTGGATAAGTCAGGATCGCCCAAGTCTGAGCGTTTTCCATACGTGACACTCATGATGATGGAGTTTGCGAAGCGGGCATTTGCCTCCCACCGGCGATCAGGCTTTTTCGTGTAGTGATAGAGGAGAGCACGGGACTCTAAATCTTGGAATGGCTGAAAAACGGTCGACTTTGTATTGTTGAGGATCTGATGCATTGCTTTCCTTTGCTTACGCCACTCTGGGCCGTATGGCATGAGTAGAAGACGCTTGTTGCCTGAAATAACTTCACCGGCCATAGGCAGGTTCTGGCGGGAAGAGTAAATTGCTGCCTTCTTGTCAAGCAAGGCGGAAACAGCGCGGCGAGAGTTCAGGAAAAGCCATGGCGTTCCCCCAAATGTCATTGTGTACCTCAAAGTCTTAATTTTAGCTTACAATTCTGTGGTAGGATAGCAATTATAGAATTAGGAACGTACATGTCTCCGGATTTGCTGGCAAGGGTGGTCATCCAAGGGCCCAGTCCCTTAGAAGGCAACTGAAAGGTGTTTCCAAATAAGGGTATGCCGGGAATCGGATTGGGATACTTGTATTTCGCCTTTCGATAAAGACGGGAGGCTACAGCCCAAGTGATACACGCGATAAGGGCGAGTCCGATCCAGTGATAGCGACGGTCAAGCTCAGGCCTATTCTGGCTAGCCCATGTCTGGAAAGTACCAAGGAGCTTCATTGGATGCTGCCACGTGAATACTGTATTCGGGTGTCAAATGATGAGTTCGGATCAAGTTTAACATACGAAGCAAGTAGCTATAAAAAATACATTAACCTTGGCGTTGTGGGATTGGAAGAATAGAAACTGATCCTTTGTCGGCACTGAACGCTCCCGATTTATCTAAATGTAGTCGCATCTGGGTTTGTCTGTCAACGGGCGTGTTCTCAGGCCCAAAGCTAATTACAAAGCTCGGATACACCCTGTCCCGAAGCCCTCCTAAGGAACTTGCGTACCCCGCCCTTCTCCACGTCATACATTGTTTGTTTCGTGCTTACACATACGGTGAGTCGGCATGCCGACTCCAGCACAAGCCCAAATGTGGAGAAAGTCCTCGGATGATGGCTCGAAGAAGTGACGCCCCCCGACGACTCTTCAGCGGCGAGCCTGGCCATGAATGTTATATACAACACTTCACATGCACCTCAAGGTCATGAAGAACAGTCTCAAACCAGCATTACCAGTCCTTTATCCATAGATTCATTATGGTTAGAAATCCACAACTGACCCTCACTGGAAAGGTTGCCGTGGTGAGCGGCGCTTCCTCAGGCATTGGAGCTGCTATAGCCCGAGAGTTGTCTCAGAGAGGGGCATCAGTTGTCATCAACTACCCCTGGCCGGAACAGAAAAAAGCGGCTGAGGATGTGCTTTCGTCTTTGGGTGGTGACGCCAGAATCGTTGAGGCAGATCTGTCCACTGTCGACGGACCCCATATGCTCATCGATGCCACAATTAAGGAGTTTGGCAGACTTGACATTCTTGTCAACAACGCGGGCATATCCTACCCAACCTAGATTGACGAGCCGGCTACCGAGCAAGTTCTGAAAGATTGGGATCGCATGGTTACTCTTAATGGACGAGGGACTCTTCTTCTTACACGAGCGGCACTTCCTGTCCTATCCGGCCAACACTCACGCATCATTAATATCTCAAGCGAGTCAACGAGATCCCCAGAGCCGTTCATGACCATCTACACCGGAACAAAGGGCATGGTAGAGACGTTTACACGATGTTGGGCAAAGGAACTGCCCCGACAATACGGCTGCACGGTTAATACGGTTGCGCCTGGCCCAATCGCTACGGACAACATGTTGTCGGCGCCAAAGGATTTCCTTGACATGGTTCTCAAGCAATCAGAAAGGAACCCGGTAGCAAGCCGGCTTGGGGCGCCTGGGGAGGTTGCGGCTGCAGTGGCGATGCTGTGTGAGGAGCAAGCAGATTGGATCAATGGCGCGTATATCCCAGTGGGAGGTGGAATGGTGATGACATGACAATTTCTAGATGTAGTGACTACATTGCTTAGCTGTTCGGGTGGAGAATAAACCATATAATAGCGAAATGTTTCTCTTGATGTTCAAAGGTGCGGCCTTGATCACCAATACAATGGCGGCGAGCTTCCACTTGGTCGACGGGCTATACACTTTTCATTGCTGGAACTTGTCTCCCAGGTCGCCGCAGTTCGTGCAAGGGCTTCATTTCCGAGAGACATTACAAGGAACTCTTTGTGCTCGACAGGTTAGACACGCCGAGCTGGATATCTTGCGGACTTTTTTGGCTGGTCCGTTGACAGACTAACTGATTGAGGTAGAGGGACGTCCAGCATGCCAATACACTAGTTTGAACAGGAATTTGTCAAAATTGTAAATCAAGCTCGGCATGCCGATCCCACTTGATCAGACCCAAAACCAGGCTTGGGCTTCGGTTTACCGACGGTACTCGGCCTTGCTTATTCCGAGAACCTGCCTGGAGGGTGTACGTCAGTGCATCTGCGCTCCAAGTGATCCATCAGCCATTTGTCCATATTCTTGTCGACAATGGTACATGCTTAGATCGGTGGGTTGAGCGCTAACAGTAGGAGACAAGCCATTCTCTGGATATATTGTATTTGTCAGTGCCCTCCACGGACGGCGGCGTGAGCCCGAAGATTGACCCCACTTCCAGATAAGAAATGGCACATTTGAGTCCCCACCTATGGATATTATTTGAATCCACGTTTTGATGTAACTCTAACAATTCTTAGCCCAACTTACCCTGAACACCACTTTTCAGTTCATTATGGCCACGCAGTTGCATGGAACATCATCAGATGTGGAGGGCTACAGTCGTATCAAACACGAGCTCATTCGCATGCGCGATGGGGTAAAGCTTTGCGCTGATATCTTTCTTCCTTTCTCAGCTTCCAAGGACGGTCAAAAGGTTCCGGCAATTTGCAGTCTGGGACCCTACGGCAAAGACGTCCATGCCTCATCATTTGGGTTACCTCAAACCAATATTTACGCTGAGATGTACAAACACATCAAGCCGCTTGGGCCAGATGCGTGCTTCGAGCTATGTGATCCACTCGTATGGGTATGTCATGTTAAAAGTAATCTCATCCCTCTGAGACTAATACTTATCTCAACAACATGTAGTGTCAAGAGTATGGCTACGCTCTTCTCCGTGTCGATGAGCGTGGTATTGGTAATAGTGAAGGCCGGCTAGACCCTTTTGGTCTGGAGAGATCATTCAAGATCAAAGCCGATGCTGAAGGCCAAGGTAGGGTATCATCTATTCTCGTTTGACAAACATGGCAAAAGTCTCATAAACCCGCTAGATCTTTATGATGTGGTGGAATGGGCTGCCGCTCAAAGCTGGTCCAATGGCAAGGTAGCCTTTTCAGGTATCAGCTACTACGGCATGGTAGGCTACTGGGCCGCCATGCAGAAACCACCACATTTGACATGCGTCATGTCATATGAGTCGGCCTGTAGTCTCTATCAGGCTGGTCGTCGCGGGGGTATCTACAGTCACAACTTCCAATCCCATTGGTACAACAACATTGTTATACCCCAGCAACGAGGAGCACGAGATGGGTCACGAAGCAAAGAGGAGCTCGAAGCCAACCGAGTGGACTACCCCGGCCTCTTAGCAACAAATGAAAATCCTGATCAAGGCTGCGTTGGCTTTTTGGAAACGATTAGATCTCTCTCCGACATCGACGTGCCGATTTATCTCGCAGGTAACTGGACTGATGCAGAAGTACATCTTCCAGGCAATATCCGCGCTTTCAACGGCGTCTCTTCAAAGGAAAAGTGGCTCGAAATGCATACCGGGAACCACTTAGGTGCATTTTATGAACCAGATCATATCTCAATGCAGAGGAAGTTCTTGGACTATTTCCTCTTTGACAAGAAGGATAATGGAATGCTTGAGGTGCCTCGGATTCGGCTAATTCAGCACCATGGTACCAAGACTCTTTACCGTGAAGACAGGACTTCATTTCCGCCCTCCGATGCACAAGAAGTTTCATTCTATCTGACTCCTGAGAAGCGACTATCTTTGACGTATCCGGTAGGCGAAAAGCAGGAATTGTCCTACCAGGGGTTTAAAGAAAATATCACGTTCAACCTTGAATCTCCGTTTGCCGACTCTTTCGAAATCCTTGGATCTCCATATCTCGACCTGGAAGTCAGCACCAGCGCTAAAGACCTGGATCTCTTCATCTATCTTCGTGCAATTGATGAGACTGGTAAAACAGTTGAATTGAAGGGTAATCATGGTGAACCTATGGATAGCTTCGCCAGAGGCTATTTTCGCCTATCCCATCGGGACGAAGTGGCCAAAGACTTTGATAAGGAGCGCGTTATTTCCCAGCCTCCCACTCCCAAGTCTGGCGTCGTTCCAGGTCAGAGATACAGGGTTGTGGTGCCTATCTATCCAACAGCCTATCTCTTTGACAAAGGCGAAACGCTTTCACTTGAGATAGGATCGGTTAATACGCCAAGCACGATTCCTCCAATGCGACACGAGGGGGGCGATAGGGTTGCAGAAAGATTTGGAGGCGAAAATATCATATTATCTCACGGACGTCTGGTATTGCCCCGTGTGAGACGCTGAACACAGTAAGTTAGCCTTGAGATATATATTTATATTTCCGTCTAATTAATAGTAGAATAGGTCATATATAGCTCCTGTTACTTATGCGCTGTAGAGTATTGGCTTAGCTATCTGCAGCTTTGAACTGATGAATACTGGCAGAATTATCTTGAACTCTCTGTCCCCGTTTGTTTCCTCTTCCTTTTACATCCCGACCTGCCCAAACCAAGCCGCAATCTCACCAACGTTACTATCCACAACATCCGGCTGCTCGTAATGCTGGAAATGCGACACATTATTATCCCAGATCAACTTCTTGTTCTTGGTCGGGATCGAATCAAAATGCCTCTTGGCAGCGGGCGCGTTCATGCAATTGTCTCCATGAATAACCAGAGCCGGTTTCGTGAGCTTGGCCACCCCAGATACAGTTGAATATCCAAAGTGATCCAAATCACTCATAACGGCATATCGGTTCTCAAACCCCTTCAGAGTCCACGGGCCGTACCAAGACCAAGCGACGGGTCCTGGAAGGCCAGCGAGGGAACCGACATCTGGGTCTGCGGCTTTCGGGTCCACGAGAGGTTGGTAGGTGACTTCGCCTGTTGTGTCGTACAGCTCTTTGGCCTTTCTAGCTCGCTCGATGCGTGCCTGATATAGCGCTTCTCCCTGCTCGGGTGTAGGCAATTTCAGCGATCCAACGTCAACCCCGGGTTCGATGTTCACGCAGCCAGTACAAATCATCCAGACGTCTGTCTCATGATCGCGATAGTACCCCGTTACGGAAGCGACAGCGACGACGCGATCATCGTATGACGCTACGTCTAGACACTCGGGGCCGCCTTGGCAGACACCGACGAGGAACAATTTCTTGGGATCCACGTCGCCTCTGCCGGCAAGGTAGTCAAGACCGGAGACGACGTCTTCGTTCTTCATCTTTGGGTTCTCTAGACGCCGTGGCTGACCGGTGCTCTCCCCGACAGTGCGCGGGTCGAAGATTAAAGCGGCATAGCCTTCGTCGGCAAGTCGCGTGGCATATTGCAGTGGGGCTTGTTCCTTGACGAACGAGTATGGGCCGAGAACGACGACACCAGGCGGGTTGGCCACGTCTTTGGGCAGATACAGAATGCCAGCGATGGTTTCTCCGTGAGAAGGATAGGTCACCTTCTCTACAGTGTAACGACCGTGGCAACCCATTGTATGATGTGAAAATAAAGTATGATCAAGTGTTGATAGACTGGTGATTGAATTGATGTTGATGGGATAGTAAATTGAAGCTACTTTATCTAAGGTGGTGAGAATGAGAATATTTATATACTCAGTCTTCTGGGTGAAGGGCCTGTATCTCAACAACAAGTTCATTCCTTCAGCTTTGTGATCTGCGCTGCTTGGTCATGTCCATGTTTCGGGGATAGCCCCACAAATTTCGGAGATCGTCCCACTATTTTCGGAGCCACGTTCGGTGATGGCGATGTAGAAGTCATGTTTCCGATGGACAATGCTGCATTGCTGTCACGGATTCGGGCATAGATCAGGGAAGATCAACATGTCTACTTGCCATGTTCGAGTTCTGCATCTTCTTGTGCCGATCGTCCGGACTTATTGCGTCACCAGAATACATATCCGAAATGTCAGGCTCGAGCTAATTCAGTGTCAACAGAGTGGACAGATTCTTAAGGTTCTACACTAACGAATTAGCCTTTCTTCCTGATTGGGAGGCGCAGAGAATCTTGTCCTTAACCCATCTCGAACTTCGGAGTTAGCAGTCAACCAGTCTGTCAGTCCATAATCCCCGATATCTATCACCGAAAGCCGATGTTATTTTTATGAGTCCCTATAATTTGCACTTCTTAGATCCGTCGAAGAGTCCTCCGAGATTTATCCATCTTATAAAAGCGCCCTAGCCGTTTGTATGACGTCGATGGCTGCTGCCTATGGTAGCAATAGAGTCGCATTAATGATGTGAGAAATCGAATGATCAAAGAAGACCAAGCCTCAGAGGATAATATACTGCATATTCTCATATCGGCGAGAGTTTTGAGCGTAATAGGCGCAATCACCACAGTAGGGCATTCCAAATTATATTATTTAGCACTATTCTAAGCCTCAAGTATTCGTACTTAGAAACGTGACGTAAGGCTACTTAGCGCGATGTGATGTTTCGTCTGGGCCGTGATAAGACATCAGATCACTTCCAAAAGGGTCAATAATGTCGACCCCGAACTGATGTTGCCCATACGCTATTTGATATGAGTGACTTGTGCTTAGGGACTGAGCCATATCCCCGATGCGCAATAGTTCGTTCATCGGTTGAGGAACCAACACATCTCCAAGGTCAGGTTGCAGAATGGCATCCCAGTTCATTCCCAATGAATCTGCCTCCATCGTATTAAGATTGATAGGATCAGTGTTTCCCTGGAAAGATTCATCCGGATACGCAACAGCAAGCACTTTTCGATACAGCCGTTCGATGATACTGAGTGCGGAGCTGGCAAGGGCATTGTTCCTGGCCTGCAAGCACTTCAGTCTCCCGATGCCCAACTCAAGATTTCTCTTCGTCGCTGCAAATTGTCCCTGTAGTTCATTCGGAAAGCGAATATGGACCGCTGCAACTAGCACCGTGGCATCAAACGTCGCGAACACCAAACTAAACGCTTTGTACTGTAAAGGTTCTGTCTGGTCGAATAGACGACCTTGAGACTGCAACATCTGCATCGCCGCGTGGAATGCCTTGTGGCGGTTGCTCGGCTCTGCAAAGATAAAGGGTCGATGTAGAGAAAAGACGACAAAGTACATATTAGTCATCATTGTTTCCAAGGCCGCAGAAAGCCAAGGAGGCTCTCCCTGACGTGATCTCTGGACTGTCGCCCATGCGGGAAGATTCGCAATATTGGTAAGAATAGTTTCGTGGATTTTGTCTACTGGGACACGCCAGTCATCTACTTTGTCGAGATCATGAATGTCCTGTAAGAATTTGTACGCCGTGTGATAGCCGCATAAGATCACGTCGCGAGGTTGCGGTGGCCTTTGCTTGCCAGAGCTGTCCCTTGAAGACATGGGCAAGGCTACGTCGTTGGGACTCATTCTTGTCGACAGGGGTCTTCCAAGGACAATACCCATATGAGCATCCCATAGGTGGATGACAAGCCAGACGTTGCGGCCCAATTCGCGATCCGATGACTCCTGAGTTCTCGGGTATGTCGTTGGCTCTGGTTCTATTAGATGCAGGCCGAGTTCTTGAGCGTCGCGGATAGCAGTTCCGAGCGTGTGCCATGCCTCGATCACTGCTCCCGTGGTCTTCTCAAAACAGGCGCGCATCAGCTCAGCCTGCACACCCGTAAGAGTGGGCTCGCTCTTTCTGAAGCATGAAGCGAGTCGACGACCAGCATCACTGTATTCCGCAGCCAGATCTGATAACTCCATATCGAAGGCATACTTGAGGTCATTCAGGCTCTCGTTGTGTTGTGCCGGTTGGAAAAGCAGGGCTTGTGCTAGAACCTGGAAAAGTAGAGCAGGAAAAGATCGTAGGGATGCTGGTAATGCGTCGGGTCCTCGCTTAAATTGATCGTGGGTCAGGCAGCGCCATTGAGCAAGGTGATTGAAAAAGGTGGCTTGTTCGACGATATCGTAGTGCCATGCTACATTTTTGAAGAAGTCTTGCACGAGAGTGTCTATGTGTCTTGGAGATGGAAGTTGTCGGACGATGCTCATGTATTCAGTGGTGGCAGTACAATCCCTTGGGGGGAGTTGATGCAAAAGACTTGCAGGCTCCCCCAGACTACGCAGGACTCCTGGTGTTCCCTTTGTGTTGTCGCCATAACCCAATGGTTTGAACTCATCGGCCACAACGTCCAAGGCGGGCGAAATTGGCTCTGGGCATGCTTGCAAGGGGCCATTGATGGATTGATCTTGGAGCTCGACGGGGAGCAAGGCTGAGGGCGGGCGATTGGCATCCAAATCATATAGACAAACGTCCTGTGTTTTCTCAGCAAATGACACATTCCATGGAGGACTAGGACGCTTACTTGTTTGCCTCGTTTCATACAATGAGAACATGGCTGGCGACGGTCGCACTACGTACAGTGCAACGTTAGTCTGGGATGCTTTGTGAAACTAAACGCAAATGATAATACCTTTTGTTTACGTCGCTGACACTCCCGGCATGAGATTATAGAGCGCTTGCGTCTCGGGAACGGGGCACTGCTGCTGTAGCTCATGAGCATTGGAAGTTACACGTCGATAATTACTAGAACTTCGAGGTAACGCAAAAGCATAAGCAGAGCATGTTTGTGCATAAATGGGGCAGGGCCTAAACCATGAGTTACTTGAGGGACGGAGTAACTTCGCGCCACAACCCCGCTTCAGTATGACGAAATGCTGTGGCGCATTGCAGCGAGAACATAAAGCCTGTTTTTGGGTACGAAGATGCCATTCTGCTCCTAAGTTGAGCAAAAGCTTATATGCCAGTCTCGGAGATTCAGCCATTAAAGATATAAAATTAAGTATAAGACATATGTACTGCATAAATAGAAAGTCTATAGCTAGGCATTATAAGAGATTGTAAATACCCTTTACTATAAAGTTTTAACAGCTATCTAGCTTATATAAGTAAAATTATTATCTATTACTAGCTTTATTAGTTAAGGCTATATTGCTATTACCTGTAACGTTGTTTATTGCCTCACTATAGCACGAGAATGCTAAGAGACTAAAAATCTTTAGCTACGTTGTTTATTCACAAGGTTCTAATTTAGATAATTTAAGTTAACTAAGTGGGATAGAAAGGGACAATGTCTATACTAACTCGGACTACTTAATCTTAAATTCTCTGAGCTTTATACAAAGGTCCAGAGACTCCAGGCGCCCAGTATTAAAAAATGCCTCACCTATAATATAATAGATATCGCCAGACCTCCGGAGGACAACTGGTAGGGGGCAACCTGGAATCACACAAATAGCATCTTTCCACTGAGCTGTTCGTGGTACCACAGCAACGGGGTTCAGCCAGAATTTCCTCGGTAATCCACTAGTTCGTAATGTTTCGATGACCGCCGCGCCGACCTGAAACGAACAGACTTGTCGAGACCTCATGTTTCTCTGTATCTGATATAAAGCAGCTTTTGCATCATTCTCATCCGGTTCGTCAGATAGTCGTCCCAAAGCAAATTTAATCAAGTCTTCATCACCGATTGAATCCCCATCTTGGTCCACAAGCAACGTACGGGTTGTTGCCAGGAGGGATTCCTCACCCTTCTCTCGAGGGGCGCTCAAGAGACCTAATTCGAGGCATTTCGTATAAAACCAAAATTGCTGCTTATAATCCTCATTTGTCCAGTCGGTGCGTCCCAAATTCTCTGGTAAGATGCTTCGTTCAATCCATCCAACCACGAATCCCTTGGCCAGTATCGTCGTGTTCGTATTAAATGATACCATTGCTTTTTCGGTGAATATGCTCGGCATACTTTGCGGTTTTAACCCATAGTTATCATATTGTGCAGCCAGATACGGACACCATGATGGCATGCCCTTTTGCCATTGTTCTTCACGACCTTCTGGAGGGATCTGGCGGCCTCTGATAACGAAAATGTACAAGCTTCCTGTCGATTCAACAATCGCCCGAGCACTTTGAAGAAGTATCTCCTTAGCCTGGGCTTTGTAGTTGATCGGTATCTGTTGTTGCAAGCTCCGAGGAAACAAACTCCGAAAGGCAAAAATATTGTCTCGCCGATCGTAGCACTGTCGGTCCAATAGGCGATCCAGGAAATAATTTGGGTAATCTTGATCGCCAGTCAGCTCAGGCAATTTCGAGTCAAGATTATTTAAAAAGCGATCAACTAATTCTCCATTTTCATTGGATGTCCGAACTGTAGCAGTCGCTTGCTTATTGATATATAAGCTGTAAAGTTCACCATAAGACTTCTTATCCACACCGCACTGGATAGTGAGTGACGTAGCGAACTTCATTTCCTGGAATGTCCAAGCTCGAAACCAATATGGCCGTTCAGCCAGTTCATTTAATGCTGTTGCTTTTCTTTCGGTCCGCCGATCATCGCCCAGAGTGAAAGTTAAACCCATTCCCAGTCCTTGATTCAGGCCTTGAAATGCGCTTTGGACCATGCCTCCCACCGAAGCTATCGATTCAAAGATCTCGAGTGTGCCGGCGTTTGCAATTCCTATCCATGCGACGACTTCCTTAGCATTGCCGTAGACCTGGTGCATTTGCTGAACCTGGACTTCCCTTTCGTCCAAATTATGCTGGTTAATACATATGGCGTCAATCCACAGCGTTCTATCGGAGTCAGGATGTCGCAAATAGGTAAGCGCTTCGAAGAGGTTTCGTGTGACAGCAAGGCGGTTTCCGCTTATATAAATATGTCCTGGATCTTCTCTTGACCCCCAAACATATGATAGGGCTTCGTAGGGTGGTGTTTGCTCCGCAGGTTTGGTAGCGAGTCGTATCTTTCGCAAGTCGCAGTTGAAAACGTCAGATCCAGAGCCATGACGGAGTGTCATGACTCTGATTTCTCCTGTTTCAAGCTCTTGAGTATAGATAGCGCCCTTATCAACCATTTCTCTGTCTCCGCTGGGTGATCTGATCTTTTGTCGTTTCCCAGGGTACGACTGACGGTACTTGGATTGCCCTTGGTCTTCGGCCATAGTAAGCGCCTTCTCTGTTCGTGACTTCAAATCGCATAGACAGTCCAGAGAATATTTTTGGATGAGGCAAACACTAAAGGGTATCGAGAGGCTTTTGTTCTATATTTACAGTAAGAATTACTTGTAAGACTTGCGGGGTTCCTCCAATGGGAGCCGCAGGCACACGTGTCAAAACTCCTATGGCCTGACTGACATAAGATCTAATTCCAAAAAGTTTCCAGCCGCCTGAGGCTATTCCTTGGAGTGAGATTTCCGAGCGTGATTAATTGTAGCATTGTGATATTGCAAACTTCCTGCATGAGGTCCCTGACCAACTTCGCCGCCCCTGGTTCTTATTAGCCCAATAGCCCATTGCCATTATCTATTCATGGATTTCGTTTTATTTGTTAAATTCAATGTTTTGCGTGCTACTTATACTGTTTCATTATTTCCTTTGTCGCAGGTGAAGAGGAGATACCGACGGCGGTAATTCCGTAGTGGATATGATTTCAAGCCCTGATTGGTGCTGTACCATCCGTTATCGCAGAGCCAGGTTAGCATCCAGGTTCTAGACTCGTTTCTGCAAGGTACAGCCAAAACGGCCCGCTATAAAGATCAATAGTTGTCAATAGTGGCAGCTCGCTAAGCTGGATATTGACCATGGTCCCTGAAAACAGTAAATTTCGACCGTGATGCTGTCAATAGTCTGCTAAAGCTGAGTCGAGTAAAGACTTGGCAGAACAAGGGGTCCATACATAATAAACTCGTTAGGACCGCACGATTTTACGCGCAGAGGTAAGTAAGCTCTCATTCACTCGTTTTTTGACCAAGTTTGTGGTCGTTCATCGAGACTTGGTTCAATATGCAGTCCATACTTGCTCTTGCGGGTCTGGCCCTGGCTAACATGGCAGCTGCTGGACCTTGTAAGCCCAGTGGTCCAACAATCGCATCTAGTCTTGCACTTACATCCTCCATCCCGACCGACATTCCCGAAACATCCGAGGTTCCTAGCCTGACCGTAACCCAATCGGCAACTACAACCCAAGAAGTCGATATCATCATCACCAACGCCATCGACGGAGGAAGTTTCGCCGCTCGTAATGCGAATAATCCCCCAAGTGGCCTCACAAACTTCGGCGCAACCGGAAATGCTGAATTCCACGAGGGAGGCTGCTACAAGGTTGACGGTAGTCCCGATGATGGTTGCGCTGCATTAACTGCCTCTGGGAACCCAGCTGGAAAGCGAGACACGGGATCGTTTGCTAGTATTTGGCAGACTCTCAACTCGCTGAGCGTTGGGTCTCGAAATACGTACACCGTCCAGTTTTATTACCTCGTTCTTTCTGCTGGTAGTCAAGATTGCACCGTCACTGCCGCTCTGGGCAACAGGCAGTTCTACTCGCAGTCTCTATCATCTATCGGAACAAGCGTGTCTTGGACTCATGTTCTTCAGCAGGTTGACGCTGAGTCTGCTTCCGCTACCTTTGCCATCTCCATGACCTGCTCTGGCAACGGTATTTCCGTCATATTGGTCGACTCAATTTTCATCTCCAACCAAGTCACCCCCACCACCATTGGCAACTTCGTCCTTGACTTTGGTCTACCTGCCACAAACCCAGTTACGACATCCGAGTCTCTACCAACAACCACCGAGCGAAGCGTCCAGCCCGAGACGACCTCCAACAGTCTTTCATCCCAAGCCGATACTACACACCCCGCTCAACCTACCAAAACAGCCTGCAAGCCAACATGCGACCTCCGCAGCGGCTTTACCAATAATCCCGCATGGAACTGCAGAGTGTACGGCCTCTACAGCGGCTTGACATACCAGCTGAACAGTCAAAACGAAGACGACGAGACACGGCCTTGGTATGATGGCCCTGATGACTGTGCCGAGATCTGTAAGACACTACCTGGCTGCAAGTCAGCGGGTTACATGTTTGCGCCCAGAAAGTGCTTCTTCTCAAACAATCTTGTCACTCAATCCGAGGTTCGGAATATGATGGATGATGGTATCGATGTTGATTGGTATTCCATGGATTGCTTCACATGCTCTGCTTGTGAGTAGGAGTGGTGGGTATTTTGGCCGTATAATAATTACTAGATTTCTTCTCCAAGCATCTGAACTTATTTAAGGGTGACGGTGTAGATAGTCTCATACTGAGTACTACTCTGATGGTACAAGGTTACGAGCCTCATCTTATTCTTTCATTCTGTATGGTGAAAGGTCATTCTTCGTTACTGTACTCCCTCGAGCTCTTCGTCGGCGTCTCACCACGCCTCAACTGAGCAAAGCTACTAGCAAAAGCTCGACAGAATCCACGCCACGCAATCTGCGAAACCAGCGTCCTCTCCAAATCTCGGAGGAAACGAACGCAGCGGTCAGAACCATCCAGTTTTCCAACACCAGTCAAGTGAACTACAGTATCGCCACCGCTCTCAATCCATCGTTCAATAGCTTCTCTGTCTTGCAATTGATCAAGACGTGTTATCACTGGACGCGTTGAAGTTCTTGCCAGCGATATACGCGTCTCGCTGTAGCAGTATATATAACCCATCGCCACCGTGAGACTCAGTGCATCATAGCACGCAAGTCGTCGCGAACTCCGTGTTGTTTTGAAGATGCAGGTAGCATGCCATAAGCATTTGCGAGCCTTTACACCGTTATTCTTGAAGAAGTCATTGAGATGCATCTTGGACTTGAACATCTGCTCTTTGTTCGTCTCCCAGCCCGTAGCAGAGTGTAGAGTCTCGAGCGGAATGAGCCGCAGAATCGCAATGACATGGAAAATCGTTTCCGCACAGTCTCCAGGGTTTGACATGTTTTTCAAGGTCAGTTGATCGATCGTCGTGTCGAGAAGAACATTTTCGCTCCCCGGTCTGTGAATTGCATGCTGAGTATCACTATTTGTTGAAGAGTTCATGTATGAGGCAAACGAAGACTGTAGGAGCTGCGAAGCGCGGAGCTGGCGGTAGTAATTCCTATCGTCGATGTATAGTTCAAGAAGAATAATCTTAGCGACAAACGCGTCTAGCTTGGGTTGGTTTCCTGGTCGATCATCAATTATATAATCAACCTCGATACCAATGACAGTTACAATACCTGTAAAGCTTTCTTGTTGTGACTTCCACTCTTGAGCATCCCGAGACCGCCATAGTCGTTCAGAACACGGCAGTTGTCGCGTCTCCTCACGGAGGTTAAAGACCAGAGTAGTACCTAAAAAGACATGGCTCAAGCTCTCCAATACACGCACGCAAGTGACCAGACGTAGTTCACTCTCCTCAATGATCCAAGCTTGCCATACTTCTTCAGTATCAGACTCAGTGCGAGTTGACTTTCTCCGTTTGTCAGCCTTGCCAATGATGTCCCAACACATCGTCGCTAGGCTACTTCTTTTATGTTGTAGAACGATCTTATCTTTGTGTGAGCCTGAGAATAGCCACAGTACATGCAAGAGAAAGACACATTGTACTGTTGTTGAGTCGACATTCACGATCTTATCGTGTACCTAAAAAGTTAGATAGCTCGTGATACAGTACGTGGCCATATGTGACTCTACTTACAGTTAGTTCAACAGCTCGGGCTAGTAGGTCGCATAACGCAGTGTTATAGTCTTCTGCACCTTGGATCTCAGAATAATGACTTCCGACTGCTGCTACGGCTAATAGTAAGATCCATGGAAGATCTAGGTCGTCCAAGCGGGAAGAATGCAGAAAGGGAAACTGAGAGTCAAAGTACTCAAAGTACAGTTCGACGAATGCGTGTAGGATATCCCTCGGAATGATTGTTGGTGTTGATTCTTGCCGCTGGGTCTTGTAGAAGTTGTTCAACCCATCTACAGCGTATCGCGGTATCTCATGGATATGTCCAAAGACTTCAGCCCCAGCCATTTGTAGACCATTAGCGTCTGGCTCTGGGAATGGGTGGCATGGCTGTGTGTAAGTGGAGCATATGTTTTCGGGACTCAAATAAGCCGGGCCTTCTACTATCTGGTGGGTTGAGGCTGGTTCATGCGCTACGTCCTCGTGAGGATGCGCCATATCCGGTAGCTCAAGTGGCAACTCTAATTCGTCCATGAACCATGGAAAGGAGAAATGAGCCATTGAAGAACTCCAAGGCATCCATGGGTCACCCGTCATGGTCCCAAGGCTGCCAACATCTCCGCTGAAAGCAAAGGTATCGGGCAAGGTTGGTACATGAGGCCAGCTGGAGATAGTATCTGGAACAGTTGTGTATATGGTGCTTGATGCTATCGTCGGCATTCCGCTTGTATCAGAGGGAATAGAAGGAGGATTTTCCCACTCCTCTGAAGCAGGGTGAAGGTCATTTGGTATAAAAGCCTCCTCCTGAAAGTCTGATCCTTGTGCTGTGGTGGGCGATGAAGCAGCGATGTCTTGGGATGAGTCTCCAACGATGATTGTATCACTATCATCTCGCCGTGCACTAGATATCCTATCAGGGTAAACGCACTGCGAATTGCGATTTTCACATCGCGAACATGGATGGCCTCCGTTACAGCTCTGCTTCAACCTTGAGCAGGCTCCACAAGCCTGGCCCTGCCGACGACGACGCGTTCTGGTCGACCCAGACTGAGTACCATGCAATGCTCGGTGGCGTACAAGAGTGTCACTGCGCCGTGTCAGCAGTTAATATATACTTACGAGTAGTAAATCACTGGCCTGCGCGAGAATGACTTGGAGCAGATGTTGCACTGAAACGGTTTGAGGCCCGTATGTCGTAGGACGTGTCGATCGCGATGCTCACGGCGCTGGAACGTCTCCCCGCAATGATCACAAGACAATGGATTTTGCCCCATAGCGAATTACCCCGTTACGGTACGGAGCTAATTCGCCGGGTATGTTTGTTTAGGAGGAGAAATTGAATTATGTTAAGAACCGACGGGACAGAATGTCTCCATGATGGTGGGGTATGTCTTACCCCGCCGGCCCCACTTGCTTTAGGGTAGTCGTCTTGAAGTGGCAGGCTGATACTGTTAATGGATGGACACAAGTTATTTAGCTAGAAAAATGGCATTCTTCAGACTGATTATTACTAGCTAATGAGGCACGTATCGGAATAGAGAGACCTACGTTTCATGTTATCACAAAGGGAAAGCAGTAAAAACTTTCAAAGCGAGACCCCCAAGCTCCAACACATAACATCAAGTACCCCCTACTTTTCGAAATAACCATGGCAAAAAGTTCTACCCTGGAATGGTTTGGTATGCTATGTCCTCTTTTCTAGAGATTCTCCATCGCTGATTCAACAGGCGCCACGACTTTCCGTCTCCGTACACGAGGTGTCACAATCTTCCTTGACACCTGGCTCGACAGACCCTCGATCTTGAAAACATATCTGCCAGTTGATGACGTCCACGAAGCAGACTATATCTTCATATCACATGCTCATTTCGACCAGTAAGTCCTATAAACTTCTTAAAGACGCTGTCCTAATCTGGAGGAACAGCCTCCCCGGCGCAGATCGCATCGCCATCAGGACAGGCGCCATCGTCATAGCCAACAATGAAGCTATCAACCTCTTAAGAGAAGCTGGCGTTCCAGAACATCAACTCCTGCCCGTTCAAGGCGGCGAGCGAATACCGTTATTCACTCGTGACACCTGGAATAAAGCCAATACTGACCCAGCATTGCTCTGTCCTGGCCCCCCTGGAGCACCTCGACGTCCACTAGATGAACTCGCAGCATTCTCTGTTGATGTCTGGCCTTCGCTACACTGCATGATGCCTGATGATCACCCTGAAGTCATTAATACATCGACTGTATACAAAGGCTCAGCGAGTCCTTATAGCTGTACTCTGGACACTACCATTGGCATGAAGTATGGTTTGCTCAAGATCGGAGAACTCATGCCACCTGAGAAACTCACCCCTGGTCATCGCTCTTTTATCGAGTATGTGGCCGATCGAAAGCGGAATGTTTTTTCACACAGTGACGGCGGGCAATTGATGTTCAACCTTATCATTGGTGACAAAGCATTGCTTTGGAGTGCCCATCTTGGAGGATACGAGGGTATTCTGCGAGATTTACAGCCAAAGCCTGATATTGCGATAATGGCTATCGCTGGAAGAGCGAATCTGAATGGTCGACCCTTTGATGGTTCTGCGGCTGAGTTTGCGGCGTTGAAGGTTGGTTGGTTGGGGAATCCGTCTCAGGTGATCTGGTGTCTACATGATGAAGCGTAAGTACTCTCTACCAACCACCACAAAGTGAAGTAGTCACTAGAGAAGAAAAGCTAACTTGCGTATACAGGTGCATTCCACCTTGGAGGATCAAGACTGAAGCGGCTACAAAGGCAGTTGAGGCGAATGGCAAGACAAAGGTTTTGACGATGGATTTTGCTAAGCCTATGACGTTAGATATGTAGAGAAGTGCTGGCTAGAGATCGTGCAGAGATCACAGACGTACGAGCAGTGTATCCTGAGGGTATGTAAATTGAAGTAAAGTGGCTTTTATACGCGGCTGTTTTTGTTACTGTGTTGTCCAAGATCTAACAACATGCCATCACGTTCATGCCCCTATCAATAACGCAAGGGTAATAATTCATAAATATGAGCTTTATGATGTCATTGGATAGATGAATTATTACGTCTCCATGTTCTGTTCAATGCAGATCATGCTCGCTTTCGGAGAGAACTTAGTCTTGCTACCATAACTTGTCAGTCTTGAACACAAACCCAATATCGTGAACCATCGGGCCAACCATGTGATCTCGCAGGGACAGAAAATGTACCATTTCCCAGCAAGCATTCGGATGGGAATCATTGATCTACCAAGGCTCAGCTGACGTTTCCCTCCCCGCTCTCCTCATTAGGATCTATACCGTACCCCGCGCGGCCCCGTCGGCTGCTGATCAGCACTCGACTCTGCTGCATGGAGAACCACGTTGAACCGATACATCCCCGCCGGTAATTAACTTGAGTCGTCTTCTATCGCCTATTTTCTCTAAACGTAGTTACAATGTCCCGCCACGTAACGTATTGGTATATGCTCTGTCGGCTCGGCTCGGATCTCCATTCCGAGTCATGCTACCGTCTAAAAGGACTTTCATCAGAAACCGACCTTACTGTGTATTCGTCGTTTTCACTAATAACCTACATCTAAGGTGCCAGATACAGCTCCATTCGGACTGACCACAGCACTCAATTGCCATGGCCCAAACCGAGAGTTCTCTTTCAAGCTCTACCAGACCAGACATGGACCTCGAGATATCCGAGAAACAGCCCCATGTTGAGGCACTGCCACCGTCTCAAACAGCATCTCCCATCAGCGAGATTGAGTATCCCGAAGGAGGCAGGGAAGCATGGCTTGTTGTTATCGGAGGCTGGTTCGGTCTCTTCTGCACCTTCGGCCTAGTAACCTGCGTCGGTGTATTTCTCGAGTATTACCAGACCAAACCTTTGGCGGACTACAGTCCCAGCACCATTAGCTGGATCACGAGTTTGCAAGTTTTCTTCCTGGTCGGCGGTTCAGCTGTCGTAAGTTGCGGGCCTTCAACCCTCTACTATCAAGCTAACACCGCGTTTCGCAGTGGGGTCGTGTCTACGATTCATACGGCCCTCGATACCTTCTCCTCATTGGCGCACCAGTATACGTCTTCGGCATAATGATGCTTTCTTTATCGTCGCAATACTATCAGATTCTACTCTCCCAGGCATTACTAAGCTCCATGGGTTCAGGCGCCGTCTTCACAGCTTCTCTTACATCGACAACATCATGGTTCAGAAAGAGGCGCGGTACGGTATTCGGCATCGTCAACTCGGGATCCTCAGCCGGTGGTATAGTACTCCCAATCATGCTATCTCGTCTATTCAAGAGTATCGGCTTTGGCTGGACCTTGAGAGCTGTCGGACTCATGTTCCTGGCTTTTATGGCAGTTTCGTGCGTGTTGATCAAGTCGCGAACTCCGCCGAAGCCTCGTCCTTTCGCGTTATCGGATTATCAGCGTTGCTTCAAGGAGCCGGTCATGGTGTTGACCATGCTTGGCGGCTTTCTCTTCTTTTGGGGAATGTTTCTACCATTGAACTACATCATCACCCAGGCAAAGGTGAGCGGCGTTTCGTCCGATCTTGTCCCTTATCTTTTGCCCCTCATCAACGGTATCAGTTTGATCGGTCGGTTAACAGCGGGTGCACTAGCAGATGTCATCGGTCAGTTCAACTGCATGTTGTTAATCACTGCATTCACAGGTATCTTGACGCTGGTGCTTTGGATACCAGGCAGTCAGCACACAGCAGCTATCATGGCGTACGCTGTTGCTTTTGGTTACGGCTCAGGTGGCTACGTGTCCATCTTCCCTGGCTGCGTCGGACAGATCAGCCCAATTGAAGAGATTGGTACACGGATCGGACTTGCGTCACTTGTTAATGGGTTTGGGGCTTTAACGGGTAGTCCACTTGGTGGTGCGTTGATCTCGGATAAGAGCGGAAGCGGCAATAGTTTCATGGGCTTGCAATTGTTTTGCGGTTGTACTATGATTGCTTCGGTATTTGCATATGGGACTGCACGGTATCTCCAAGCTGGTTTCAAATGGACCAAAGTTTAGATTTGTTTCAAGAGTTTCCCAGACGGGGCATATAGTTGTTAGCTTTAGTCCTAAATGACGTATGATTTATCTTCTGGTGAAATACATCATTGCTATCCATACATTCTATTACTCAGTATCTTATTACCTGACTATAAAGCTCTCATGACTCTTCTGTCTGTGTGTTCAACACCCTTTTTAGCGTTTCATAGACAAGCAGTAGTACCCTGATAGCGTTCACTTTGAAAAGCCTCTATTGGCTAACACGGGTCGCTCGACGATTGCTGTTGTAGAGTTATTGAATTAGATTCAGTGTCAGCGAGTAGAACAAGAAGACTGATACATAAGATGAAGTAGCCTTGATTAGGGAGCCATTCTCGATCGATTGTGAATCGCATATATGGCAAACTTCTAGGCAGAAGTATTGTAAATTAAATAGAAATGGAAAGGTAAGTTCAAAAGAACAAATACAACTCCTTCTAGCCTTGACTATTTGTACAGCTTAAGGAAGCTCAGGAGCATCGTCCTTGGGCTCCCAGCCAAACATCCTAAGACATCTCACAACGCCACTAACAACAAAAAGCATCACTCGCAGACCAATAATTATCCCACGTCCAGTCCAACTATCCAAGTCCGGTAGCTATTAAATCGTCAGCCCAAAATCATCAACCTACGAAAGGGTTTCGTACCTGCTGATTGCTGCTCTTCTTAACCCACTCAAAAGCCCTCGGCATCATAGCCTTCTCATACACCGCCAACTGTTCACCAACCTGCTCATCAGTCACACTTCCATTTGCATTCTTCAGCTTCGCAAGTTCGAGTAAAGGACCAAGTGCATCAGCTGTATCGTGGATTGCGTTATTAGCTCCCATTCCTCTAGACGGAAGCATGGGGTGTATGGAATCTCCGATGAGCCAAACACGCGGGTTGGCAATGGTTGAGTCTGATTTACTCTCAATCTTAGACAAGAGTTGTCGTCTCCAGTCAATGGGCGTGTCGTTTTTCGCATATCGCCAAGGTGTCGTCATGATAGCCTGATCATCGACAGCATCCACCAGTTTATGAAAGTCAGGATGGAAGCCAGCCTCTGTGAGCTTCTTCTTCATTAAAGCCTTCTTGTCTTTGACTCGGGGTAGCTCGGCTGCTTCAGGTCCTGTTGTCCATTTCATTCCGAGGAACAAAGAAGCTTCATCCTCGTCGTAGTTCTTGGGTTTGAGGATTTCCGTATGATCGGTTTTGGAGGACGAGAAGGCTTCTGGCAGATATACAGCGGCAAATACCATAGCTTTGGAGTTACCAGTATAGATCGTACCCTTCTCCAGAAGCTGTCGTGGTAATGTCTGTAGTACAGACCATGGTAAATGGCATTTGCCCAAGTAGCCACCATGTCCAGGCGTCACTTCGGTTATGATATTGTTTAGTCCAATCTGTTTGTTGATGCTACTTCCGCTTCCCTCTGCAGATATGAGGACATCGCAGTCGTGATGAGTATCGTCACTGAAGTAAACCCTGATGCTGCTTTGCCCAGCCACCTTTCCTTCCAGTACTTCGTACTTAACATACTTCTTCCCAAACTGGATACAATCATTCTCCTGTAGTGGCTTCTGGAGAAAGTTTCGAAGTCTTATTCGTGCAATCGGAGCGCTCTTCTCATAAATTGGAGCTTTGCTCAAGTCAATCAAGACCTTCAAGTCAGATGGGCTGAAGATGCAGGGGGCAGACGACACAACTCCTCCTGACTTGCCAAAGCATGGGAGGAGGTTCTTGTATTGTTCTTCGGTCAGACAAGCTTTAAAGCCAATAAGCGCGTGAGACCCAAGGCGGATTTGGTAGCCTCCCCGTTCGGAACCAGCTTCATCGCGTTCGAAGACAGTTACGTCGATTTGACCGTCGGCTTTGTTGATGAGACCATTTGCTAGACATGCACCTGCGAGGCCGCCGCCAATTATCCCGACTTTGAGAGAAGCCATGGAGGAACTACCGGTCTGGTGCTGTTGTTGGTCCAGTGAGACAATTTGTGGGAGTAACAATGGTCTGGGGATCCGTATGGTGTCAAGGTCAGCTTGTATGAACCTCTGCAAAGTGAACGAGTCAAAAAGCAGATAATCTCTAATAGTGATCAATGCTGTCCATGGATATTCGAGGTCAAACCCAGACCCTATTAGGGGATCTCCAGGCTACAGTATCCGTCCTCTGCAACACGATGCCGTCGGGGAGGCCCCACTGCTACTTGTCTGTCCAAGTTCGGCTAGTACTCCGCCGGTCCCGTTGAGCTTTTTATACGAGGCAATCGAAGAGCATAAGTGCTTAGTCTCGGTCCCTAAGGGATAACTTGGCTGACCTGCATTCGGTCTCGGAGGGTATCTAAGGACCGAAGCCGACAAAGGCTGTCTACCTGGCTTTCGACTTATTGGTGTGTATTTTAAGGTTTAATATGTAGTGTTTACAAATCGGGCATTTCGGAAACCGGATACATAATGACGTCGAGAATTAGGTCTTAGCAAGGTATTCCTTACGAATAAGTCTGTGATCCTGCTCTGCATACACGTATACCGGAGTCGGTCTTAGAGAGTGCCGCCTCAAAAGCACCGACTCCGAATCACGAAAGGCCGAGAGTATCTACATAGATTAGTATAAATAGCAACAGCTAGATACAACTACGTCTAAGTAAAACCAATTTAACATACTTTGTACGACTTCCTCTCTATTCAAAATTTGAGTTTACCTTCTTATCAAGATGTCTGGCACTATCGCTATTGAAGAGGCTGTTATCAACCCTAAATACCTCAACACAGTGGAAAAATACATCCCTCTTCTATCAAATTACGCCAATCTCGGGTCTTCTGTTAAGGATGGCCTACTAGATATTCACGAAAAGAGATTGGATTCAATGAACAAGCATGGCGTTGAATACATGGTTCTATCCATCACTTCTGCAGGATCTCAAGATGAGGCTGACCCTGCCCTTGCGGAAAAGATGGCTTACGATAACAACAACTTCCTAGCCGCTGAAGTGAAGAAAAACCCTCAACGGTTTGGTGCATTTGCAGCTTTATCAATGCACAATGTTCACCAAGCTGTGGCGGAACTCAAGCGAGCTATCCAGGATTTGGGCTTTCATGGTGTGCTCTTGAATGACTGGCAGACCACGAAAGGCGAAGACGGTTCCGAGATCAGGAAGTACTATGATACGCCCGAGTATGATCCATTTTGGGCTGCCATACAAGAGCTCGATGTCCCTGTGTACTTGCATCCTCGTTACCCACTACCTGAGACTCTGACAGAGCCATGGGAGTCTCGGAGTCATCTTCTGGGGGCAAGTGTCGGATTTTCTCTGGATTTATCCTTTCACTTATACGCCATAAGCTCTTCAGGTACGATATGTTAAACCTTTTTATATCCCATCACTGATTTGAGTTTCCCCAGGAACGCTTGACAGATTTCCCAATGTTAAAATCATCTCTGGCCATCTAGGAGAAGGGTAAGCAGTTTTCATCGAGTCTAATACTCTAGAATACTAATTAGTGTAGAATACCGTTCAATTTGTGGCGCGCAAGCTATTGGTATGATCACATGCGAGGCACTTCGGCACGAAAGTCCCAGCATAACTACGCTTATTACTGGCGAAAGAACTTTTATGTAACTACAGCTGGTACTTACACTACGCCGGGACTGAAGCTCGCTATCGGGGAGTTGGGCATAGACAGATGTCTGTATAGTATCGGTAAGTGACACTTATACAGTAGTCTAACATAATATTGACAGATTTCAGACACACCATATAATAATATCGAGGAGGCACAGACCTGGTGGAAGGACGTGGACTTGGCTCCAACGGACAAAGCTTTAGTTGGAAGGGACAACGCTATCAAGCTTCTGAAGCTGCCCCTCGAGTTACATTCAAGCCAAAATTGATACAAGACATCCTATATAGTACTGAAAGAAATTAGGGAACGCGGAATATATTTTGCTTTACATCTTAGTTTGTGCTCCACTGTAAGACAGATCGCCCTGGCGAAAAGGTTCCTACGATGAACAGGTTGTCCTTGAAGCTAAAATAGACCAGCTTAATCTGCCCTGACCTATATCAGCCAGACAAGTTATAATGCTCAAGCATTGTAATTCAGTTCTTGCTGAAATCCCAGCTTGCATTATAAGATTTCTGTAGTGCAACTAGATCAACGTCGTGCTTTTGTCGCTGACCCCCTCTTCCAAAATGCTGAGCGTTGATTTGGAGCAAAAGCTTCGAGGTAGAACCCTCTTCCGCCTCAGCCAATTCTGGAAAAGCTTGGTCAAACTTGGCAGTGATTTCTTCAGGCGTAAAGGCATCCCTTGGTCTCGACTCGATCTCATTCTGGAAGAAGCGAACGTATGCTCGTGTATGCTCCATGTCTTGACTTCCGTTGAAGTTTTGTTGGTCGCTAAGTGCATGTCCTGGAATGATTCTCTCTGCACCAAGAGACTCAATCAGTCGCAGAGACTCGAGCCATGCCTTTGTCATTGACGGGTCGTCAAGATCGGCGAGCCACATGTGCATCCCATGGCCGGATACGACATCGCCGGCAATCAATGTTTTGATGGAGGGGATCCAGAACATAGTCTGCTCAGGGCTGTCTCCGTTGACAGGCCCGAGAAGATGGACGATGTCGTCCCCCGGAAGCGAAAAGAAGGTTGACGGAAAGATCTTGGGGATTTTTGGCGAGCTGGCAATGTTTTCGTCACCTAGGGCCGACTTCCAGAATGCAGTCTATTCCTCGGTTAGCTAGCTGCTCAATTGTTTGGCTTGAGCAATTACACACTTTGCCCTCGATGATGTCATTGATCAAAGCTACTGTCTTCTCGGTTGCATACAAGTTGGCGCTAGGAAAGCTCTCCAAGATAACGTGAGCAGCGAGATAATGATCGGGATGGAAATGTGTGGCGAATATCGCCACCAATGGCACATTGGTATTGGAGCGGATCCATGGGACAAGCTCTTTTGCTTGAGGAATAGTCAAGGGCACGTCGATGAGTACAGCTGCCTGACTACCCACAACCAAAGACGATACCATGTCTTGAGCAATGCCATGGCTGATGCGGGTTTCGACTCGAAGCTGTGTAGGTGCCATTGTTTGTTTATCCGAATTGTACTGTTATGCAGTGGAAGGAAGCTAGGTGAAATTGTCGAAGTTACCCCATAGTTATGCTGTGAGAAAAATTTATTTTCCCCATCTATCCCACTCGGTTATTTTGAGTCATCTTAGTCAGAAACTTTGTAAATGGTCTAGCTACTCAACATTCTCAATATTAACATACTACCGAAGAAAATTGTAGTTATATTTACTTGCTTTAAATAAATAAAGGCTAATATAATACGGAATTATTGCCACTAGCATTATTTGACCTAAAGTCCAGCAAGAAAGAATACATAATGGTGTAATAAACTTAAATAGCTAACCTAGCCTAGACTTATAGTTCAAAGTTGGCTAAAGAATGAGGCGAGCTTCTCAATAGCCTGACTTACATATTCAGGCTTGTCATAGAGAGCGATATGTGTTGCGTCTTTCACAACAAACAATTCCTTCGGCCCCTCAGAGAGAGCATAAGCTTCATCACTGTAGATCTTTGTGTCTGCCTCACTGCCCGCAATCAGAAGCAGAGGTTGTGTCAAAAGGGTCGGAAGCAGTTGAAAGGTCGAAAAGGCGAGCATCTTATCCATGCTGGTCATCAAGAAGCGCCCCTTGGAATTGGGGTGCTGGCCACGCGACGTCCTGTAATAGTCATACCCCTCTCTAAGCATAGTGGGCGTGCTGTCGTTGATATCTTCCAGCTTTTCGGGAACGAAAGGAATATAGACAGGGTCGGCCCCATTGGCTGTCGCCGTTCTCACCGCCGCAGCTGCCTCAAGGGACTTGATCTGCTCGGCAGGAGGGATTGGGTTTCCAAAGAACCTTCTGGCCGCCTCGCCCATTGGTGTCGCGCTGACGCCGGCGACGGCCTTGAACCGGCGTTCGGTCTGGGCGACAGCAAGCGCATACCCGCCACCGGCACAGACACCGAAGACGCCCATGCGCTCGGTGTCGACGAAGGACTGAGTGGTCAGGAAATCAGCCGCGCAACGGGCGTCTTCCACCCTGGTCGTCGGGTCCTCCAGGAGACGCGGTTCTCCCCCGCTGGCGCCTTGGTAGGAAGAGTCATAAACGAGGACCACAAAATCATGCGCGGCGAGCTGTTGAGCATAAAGGCCGATGGTTTGCTCTTTGACGCCGCCTGCGGGATGGATCCCCACGAGTGCAGGGTATTTCCGATCTTCTTGGAAGTTGTTCGGAAGATAAAGATGGCCGGCGATTCGAACGCCTCTGTTTTGGAAGGTGACGTCTTTGGGCATGATGTCTGGCTTTCTGATGCAACACTAGTAAGTCAGAGCGAGCGGTACTGGGGTGTGAATTACAGATGAGAGGTAATGGTGAGTGACTTTAGACGTCGGAAGCAGTGGGTTTATACCAAGTTTCCCCTTGGCTCAAGCGGGAATGCAAAGGGGAAATCATTTTCTGCAAGGTGACGCCAGCGGTGGGAACATAAGCTGCTGCTTGAGTGTAACTGGCTTATGGTAGATATAATGCTAAAGTCCGGGACCAACACGGATGGATTGCCAGATTCAGACAAGCAGTAAAGGTTATGATAGACTTGTTTAACGGCGATGATGCGATGTACTGACCAATCTACCGGTCATGTCCGCGTCCCTAATGTTCCATGGAGACATGAAAGTAGCAGCGGCCTTATATCGGCGGGGTGCAGCGACGCGGTGGCGACTGATCCCTAAGGGCTTCCACTCCCGCTTCCCGCGTATACACGTCAGTAGGTTGAAAGCGATGATCTGGACTTCGGGAGGCTCCCCGACGTTGCATCCTGAAGTTAATCACCTTATTTTAAGTTTGCGCAATAGACCAATGAGGGCGGAGCCGGGACAGTATTGTAAAGGGATCTTGCTCGGAGCTTAAGACCTATCTCCTTAATACATATACTGATAGATCCACGCTAAAATCCAAGACAGGGCAAAGTTTAAACGGAGCCAACATCGGGGAGCTCCGCCGACGGGAGTCTAAAAACCCTCACCGACCCTGTCCCTTGCATTCTGAAGGCGGCTAACGGGTTATTCCAGGGTCTATATGCTCCACCGCTTTGAGTCGTCATCATCGTTGTCTTCCGCATGAGGCACTGTATCTACCTCTAGCAGATCTCAGAAAAGCTTTCCCGTATTTTCATTCGATAGCCCCACCCGGCACCAGTATTCTTTCTTTCGAAAGATGGACCTGTCGAGTCGTTCTAGGACCCTTTCTACAGGTGTTTCATCCGGCCACTCCGGTCACTTCATGAGCAACCACGGCACGCCCCATTGTGAAATGCTCGTCAATGACTCGTGTTCTGCCTGCTTTGGATTGGCTAATTACATATACTCTCGTATTTTATAAGGTCCGACGACAATATCTCATACACATCTCTGCATCTTCCCGTCCTTGGCTTACGCTGAAGATATCTTGACAATACTCCGCATTGGTAACAGTCAATCAAAGACAAAATGGCTTCTTCAAAACCTGTAGTCCTCATTACGGGCGCCAATCAAGGCATTGGCTACTCTATCGCCCTACAACTCGCCGCCTCAGGCAAATACCACGTACTCGTCGGTGCACGGTCAGCCACCAAAGCCGAAGCCGCCATTCGTCAACTACAGGCCGAGAGAATTGACAAAATGAACCTGACGCCCATTGCTCTCGATGTTGTGGATGACAGCTCCATAACGGCTGCCGTTACGGCTGTGTCAAGTCAATTCGGCCATCTGGACATTCTGATAAACAACGCTGGGCTGGGCGAATCTTCCGCCGCCACCGTTCGCGATAAGTATCGAGAGATTTTCGAGGTCAATGTCTTCGGCGTCGCAGCGGTGACGGATGCGTTTCTGCCGCTTATACAGGCTTCGTCTTACACAGACCGCAGAATTGTGAACGTCTCCTCTGGCGTCGGACTGATAACGATGGCAAATGAGCAAGGTTATGAATATAATGCTCAAGCATACTATGTACCTGACTACCGAAGCAGCAAGGCCGCAGTCAACATGATAACTGTGGCCCAGTCTGTGAATTTCGCCAAACACGACATCGCTGTCGTTGCGGCCGCCCCTGGCATGTGCCGCACAAGGTTCACTGGTGGGCACGGCGCGAAGGATCCGAGCGAGGGTGCTTCGGCCATCGTACGAGCCGCCACGGAGGGTGACCCCAAGAAACTCACTGGCACCTTTGTTGCTGATGAGCCTCATACGGGCTGGTAAGATAGGAGGTGCACAATAAAAGGCAGCAGTCACTACAAAATCTAAGAATAAATGTTTGGCACATAATTGTCGATGTTCCTACTGCAAAACTGAAAGAATTCACCTCTTTTTATCATCTTCCTAACAGAAATAGCCGATATCCTCTCTACACGTAGTAAATTCCCTTTTCTCTGGCAACCTCTACTGCAAGGAGAAGCATAGCAACCATCATTGACTCTAATGATGAAGCGAGGAGGACTCATCAAGATTTAGGAAAGAGCCAGAAGACTTCCCGACACTCATTATGTGGCAGATCAAAGTTCCTTTCCGATATGCTCGGGCGACAATGAAATAGTAGTCCCTCCCATCTTCTTTTATCATGCTCCTGTTACGTGAGACTTTTCTCAATGATAGGTTTTTACCATTCACATAGTTTCTGAGCATTTCCTGGCATGAGACAGACTAGAGCAAGCCATGATTTGTAGCGTTTGTGTCGGGCGACAAAGGTCGAATTGCCGTCCGTCCCATAAGCGCTGTTTCTTTCCGCGTTTGAGGATTTATGGCCCCCTTTGAAGGTCTTGGATCAGATTCTGTCCTACCCTTGACGCGATCTCTTTCTTTAATACTCAGCGGACAGCCGTAGTCACAGCCTGAATGTAGGTTCTCTAAATAACCAAGGCTAAGGGCAGCAGTACTATCGGGGAACCGAAGCCTCCTTCCCAATTCTAAAGCCCGGTTTGCCGAGAATCAACGGCGTGGTGATGCCAAGCTTTGCTACCGATTCTGATTAAATGCAGGTTAAATTGACTGCCTTACCTCCAGTGCGCTCCTCCATAGGCAGTGGGACCCTGTCTTCTGAGCCGGACCCTTTAGATTTTCTGAGGCTCACGGTAAGGCATACATTATGAAACTTTTTGTTAAAAGTTTATAATGAAAAGAGAAACATTAGATCCTTATCAAGCTTGAAAAAGGATAGTTCAGGCATTCAACCGCTCGTGACGGACGCCAGGAGACAAGGTCGGACTGCACTACATGTTGCGGTTCGGGGCGATTGTCTTTAGGAAGGACTACAGTGAGGATTGGCCTTGAAAAATAAGTTTTACAGCGTCATAAGCTGAAATAACGATGACAATCACGTTATAGATCCAGCACGTGACCTTATAAGGCTGAGTACTGAGTACTCCAAATCTTTCCACCATAATCTCTCTTCTTTCTTCATACTCTGTCCTTTTGCAACATCACATCAACCACCAGCTTCGAGTTCATCAACGACGATCCCCATTTTATTTCTCTAGCTCTTTTTGAGAGCCGTGGCTTTGTCGCTATGTTGAAGCAGCGTCACAGCACAGGTCAACCCCGCACCCTGGCCGGCTCTGGTAGAGATAGTGAATTTAATGCTTCACCTGCCTCGAGAGATACAATTTCCTTGTCTCGAAAATATCGGAGTCCACCAGGTATTTATAATAGAGTTTACAGCGCCGAAGTGGAAGGAGATCTGGATGAGGAGTCAACGCGTTGGGAAGTACGCAGAGCAGAAGAGGAGCGAAGAACAAGGCTAGACACGGACCTTGACACTGTATCCCGCATTCAATCATGGTCTTCCGATTTAATTGGAGAAGACGACTACGATGAGACTGATTATTCTGGTCGTCTCTTCAATCGTATCTACAACCCGACCCGTATATCGTCGCCATTCCTGGATTCTTCATCCTTCCTTTACGAGCATCCTCGAACTACAGATATCTTTAGCGAATTACACACTATCAAGAGAAAAACGGCAGATCTAGATTATGAGATCAAATTTCATAATCCTAGTCCCTCTAGCCGCACTTATAGGCCAAGGCCAGGACCACCACTATTCCAGGATTACATATGGGATGACGTTTCTTACGTTGTGGAGGCCGCACGAGGAGCGAGGGGTAATGTAATGCTGAGAGAGAACAAAAAGCTGCGAGACGGAGAAGAAAAACGAAGGCGGGAAGAATTGCGAGAGCGAGCAGAGGAGGAAGAAGAAGAGCGAGAGCGGCAAGCTGCAGAGCAAAAGGCTAGAGAAAGGTTCGAGAAGGCACTGCAGGAAGAAGCCGAGGCAAAGGCCGCTGCCTCGAAAAAGGTTCAGGAGGAAGCTGAGCGTCTTTGGAGGGCTGAAAATCCCAATTGGACCCGTGCTCACCTTCATGGAATGTATTCATTTACTAAGCTTTACAACAAGGATACAATTTCCAGGGACAGCACAATCGGGAATGAAGCGCGGATGGATGATCTTCTGGCTTGCGTTGGAAAGAGGATGATGTCAACTCATTTGTTGAAAGGCTCTCATGACGAGAGTTCACACGATTGGGAGGAGCTTGAGGGGAACGCTATTAATGATTGATGCCTCAAGCTTATGACGTCTCAGCGAGACATATCAAGCCAACACAGTGAAAAATCCCAACAAACCTATTACTTCTAGAGTTAAAGCCACAACACCAGCTGACCGAAGTTAATCTTCTATCTAGCCAGAGCTAGGATGAGGATATGAAAACGTGTGGCAACTGCTAGATGGCGCGTGGCAACAAGTTTCAACACCAACGAGTCTACCAGCTGATTTGGGGCAGTTTGAAGATAAGTATAAGCACATCTCAGTACAGCACACCAACTCCATCGCCCTGTTCAATCTGGGTCGATGGAAGCCCACGCAGACCAAAATCAAGGATTGCATGGGAGCACTTCAAAGGGAATACATTAACGATCTTGATCACGACAATGAGCTCTACAGACAGGAGATTATTAGCCATCAAAAAAGCTTCTAGGTAAGAACTTATATCAGGGAAGAAAAGATATCGTGTTTGTCATTTACTACCAGTGTTCGCAGCCTGAAGCTCAAGCTTCTAGGCACCAGTCACCCCCATAGTCAACACACAGGAGAGGAGCTAGTTCTATCTCCACGTCTAAACTGGTCACAGTACGCCGAGCGCGAACATAAAGAAATGTCGATCGCGATGTCCCAGGCAGACTGAATTATATAATTTCTGTGATAAGGTTGACAGTTGAAAAGAGGCTTCAGTTCCCAAAGCCCAGTAGTAAAGAACTCCAATAAGCACATACGTGCCCTATGATTCTTATAAGGGCAATTAATACACTGATGCGTTCAATGCTAATTTTATTTCTCTGACAGCTTATAGCACTGCAACACCTCTCTACTCACCTCCGGACCATATTCCTTCCTCAGCTCACTAATAATGAACAAGGCCGTAACCAGCCTCTCTTCACCATGCTTACCAATGAGTTTCCATGGCGTCAGAAATTTGAGCCCAGCTGGTCCCTTCTCACTACTCGCACTTCTTAACAAATTAAGCATCGCGGGCCATTCCTGGAGATAAGTCTGGACACTCGGACTCTTGCTCAAAGGAGGCTGCCTAGCAAACTCGAGTATCAACGCTGTAACTCCGGCCACAATAGGGCATGCAAATGACGATCCTTCCAAGATTTCTTCGCTATTGGGGGAGCTAATGCCAAGTCCGGGTGCACTGAACCTCGAACCTTGACTATGCTCAGAAGCTGATGATGGAGCGCTCTTCGCATGGTCGCCATGACCATCGGCTGCATCAACTGCAATAACACTCGCAGAGCGTGCTGGGTAGAGAATATCGTTCGGTGGACCGAGAAGTCCATCGTTGGAGGTAGCGGCGAACATGTGAACGCCCTTTTGACGTGCGAAATCGATGGCTTTACGCACGCCTTCATGGTCGTATGGCCATCCAAACGACATATTGATGATATCAACTCCCCACCCGCCACCGTCTGGGATACATTTGTCTGGTTTGGCAGCCGCCTTTCTTATAGCCTTTACAATAGCCGATTTATCAGGGCCGCTGTCTGGGCTAACTACTCGGCAGATATATAACACTGCTCTAAGGCTGACCCTAAGGATCTGCACGGCCACTGCAGTACCATGACCCGTAGGATCCGTCTTGGCTTCAGCGTCCGAACCTCCATCGATGAAATTGGTAAATCTTTTGATGCGTTGATAGTAAGGTCTCAAGGCCCTCTTGTCTTCAGGGTTCGTGTAAGCGAAACCGGTATCAAGGACAGCAATCTTAACTGCAACTTGCGACTGGAAGACTTCCTTGTACATAAACTGATGTGTTGTTGATTCCAGCATCTTAAACCATTGTTCTGTTGCTCTTTTACTATAGGAAAAATTAACAGAACTCCTCAAAAGGGCCGTGAATCTTGGTTTATTGACACACCTGGAGCTAGATTTAGAAGCTTGGGTAGCACCAAGGTTCTTTCGCAACGAATCCGCAATACAATGCATAGGAAGATTATCGGTATGAGGTAATTCTTCTGCCTTCGGGCCCTTTCTGTGCTGTAGATTGGAGCTCGCCACCTTGGTAGAAAAAGCCACCTCTGTGACGGCCTTCGGGGCGCTTGGAGGTTCTTGACCCTCCAGAATGCGAGATGTCAGAGAGGGACCACGGTATCCAGTGACCGCGTTTTGCGGAGACCTTTGTCCGACTGCTGACCTCACTAGGCGTTGATTTGCTATGGGTGACAAACTCTTCGTTGGAACGGAACCAACGGTCATCCTTCTAACGATCGAATTATCATCTATATTAATCGGTCGGCCGGTAATTATCATGACCTTCAAGCAAGTCTTCCCCTGCAGCCTTTCAATCAGGGTTAAGAACGCAGCTGCCCACGTATCGGCTTCTCGAAATTTGTTGCGCAGAACCCCTACCTCCAGAATAATGGTCATTTGTTGTTGAAACTCGATAAGCTCTGCCAAAAGACTATACCAATCTCTCTCTATGGTTGATCTAAAGTCGCGGTTCATTTTGGCCAGAAACTCTAGTGTTTTGGGGGTTGTTAACGTCTGCAAACACTGTATGGCCAACTGACGAAGAACGCCGATGGTCGAGAACGCCGAGCTTTCAGAAAAGCCATTTGGTAAAGGATTTAAAAGATAGATCACCGGCTCATAGTTCTCCATTCGGTTGATCACCTCAATACTGAATGTCTCCAGCCGTTTTAGAGACTGTGAGTTGCCTATAACAAACAGCACAGTCGACTGAGAGGTAGATATCCAGTTTTTAACTTCCACATGATTCCATATTTCATCGGTATTCTGTGCTAATGATGTGTTTAGAGTCAGGAGTGCCCAGTTTCGAATTTTAATAGCTCGTTGATCAACCAGGAAGCCGTGGTTACAAAACGCTGGAAGCTGCCAGAGCAAAGACCCATGGAGTAGTGCTATGCTGGTAGGCTCAACTGTATCAATGCGGGCACATGCTTTCCCCTCGTTAGTCACACTTGAATACCGTTCGGGTTGTTACGTACTTGCAATCTCTGCGAGAAGTCTGGAGAGCTTCTCACGATAATTGGTGTCTCGTACCTGTTGGTCCAGGTCGGTAATATGCAACTCCTGCAAGCCAGCACCGCCATCGTATCGGAGCTGCGATTCGGCTTCAAGTTGAAGATGCTCTAGAAGTTCCATTGCTTTCTACTCTGAGTTGTTTCAGCTGGAACGGGCCACGAGGACAGAGTAAGCGCCAGGATGCATGATATGCGCGATACGCGAGCCTGATTGGTGAGGAGGGAGTCACGGGTCAATTCACGGATCAATATCCCTGTCACCCGGCATCGATCATCGCATCATCTTCACAGCCTGATTTTGACATTGATTCTACACGTCAATGTCAAAATGGCTTCGCGGCGCCCTCGCGAACTCGAACCATCCCGTGTAGTCATTCGAGAGAGTAGGAGAGACTTTTCTCGCTCTGAAACGGATACGAATAGGCGACGACGCAAAAAGGAAATCTCGGCTAGCTCTGAAGAAGACCTTTTGAGGACAATCATCGACGATAACGCCAGTGAGCCTTTAAAAAAAACCTCACGTATATGATATATCTTATTAATATCTTATTCATAGGCGCCCAAGACTCGGATATCGAATATTCTCCATTACCACCGGAGCCTGGGAATAATGCTGATATACGGTATCGGCCAATGGTGCCATTCAGTTGGCGCAATGAGATTTGTCGATTCCTAGACCTGTCTCCCGATACTCTAGACGAAGAGATCATTCAGGCCATGGGTAAAGCAGCGAAAGCTCTCAAGGAAGCTGAGCAGACGAAGGCGAGATACAAAGCCCGTCAAGGACCCCCACGCTATGAGATCATCCACTCGGTGCACTGCGAGCAATCTGAAATGGAGGGCAAACAGTATCTGGACTACCCGTGGGTAGTCGAGTCAGGGCCCAACAATGCCCACTTGAGAGGGAGTCAACCAATCTTGAACTTCGAGTTATTTCTCGAAAGAAACAAAGAGGTTGTTTTCATCGTTTACAAGGACTACAGGTGCTGCGGACGACAGTCCAATAATCGTTCGAAATCCCATATGGAACCTGGTGGCCAACTTGAAGCTTCCTCACTTCTAGTTGCTGAGCACATATCGCTTATTTCCTCAGACCTCCGCTCAGCTATGGAGGAATTTTCAGATACTACGCTGGCGGATTTTCCTCATACTAATTTCAAAGAAGGCGAGGAAATGAAATATCCGTATTTATGGTGGTTCCACCGTCGGAAGGAGATTGATGAAGCTCTTGATAAGGCTAAGTTATCCCAACATTCGCTTAAGGTTAACTTAGTCCGCGAATATGTCCTCAAACGCATGGCGGAGGAATGGGAGACAGTCGATGAGTTGCTGGCGAAGAAGAAGATATCTCTGCACTACATGAAGTATCTTTTCGTAAGCCACCGAACTCCGTATCATCATATATCTGCTAATCACAGTCAGGTCCCGGACCAAGTTTCCATATCAACAGAACAGGGGCGTGATGTTTCAAAGCTCCAAGGCGTCGTAACGCAAGGTTGGCTTGAACGGCAACCATTCCCAGACTACTTAGCAATCGTTGACGTAACGTTCTGGACGTTCGATGGCACTTTTCATCTATCCTCGAAGCCGTTTGCAATCAACAACCTTCCTATCGCGCTGCGTAGTGAGACGGAGGAGTTCAATATCACAGAATTGCCACTTTACCCTATTGCGTACGCGAGCCATGAGATCACTGAGGCTTTGCGAAAGCGAGGTAGGATGTTTTGGAAATGTAGAATACGAAATTATGTTGAGCTTGCTGAGGATACGAGCGAAAAGGTTCAAGACTCTGTACGCCTCTATTATGGTTTCGTCTTTCTAGCAGCTGACGCTCTTTAGATTGGATCTCGGTTCATGGTCGATATCGCAACGCACAGGAAGCTTCATCGTGATGCGCAGGCACGGACCCAGGCACAGATACCTTCAGGCCCAGATGACCTCGAATCAAGATATATGGCCCAGGAGAACCCGGATCTCGGCGATGAGTTCTTCATGTGCCTTCCACCTTCGATCTTTGGGTTCAACATGGATAAGAAAGAATGGGGTAAGAAAGTACTACGAAACTCGAAACTTCAGAACTGGCGCTAACAAATGTCAAGTCAACTTGGATGTTCATTTCCTGCAAGATGTCGTTTGGAATACCGAGGCTTTCGATCACCTTGTTGTTCCGGAGGAGACAAAGCTTCTTATACAAGCTGTAGTTACGAACCAGCTTCAAACAACAGAAAACGCCGATCTCATTCGTGGGAAAGGCAACGGCCTTTTCATTCTACTCCATGGGTAATATCCGCCTAGTTCTCGTTCACTGCCAAGATCTAACAATCGTGCAGGGGCCCCGGTACAGGCAAGACCCTCACTGCAGAAAGGTATATTCGCCCAGTCTTAAAGGACAATTACCTAACACGGAGCAGTGTTGCCGAAGTTGCGAGAAAGCCTCTGTACAGAGTCACATGTGGTGACATTGGCACCAAAGCAGAAGATGTCGAACAGGTTCATCCTACCTTCAGTCTCTATGGCTCTGACTAACCCTGTCTAGTACCTCAATGTCGTCTTACACCTTGGCAAGACCTGGGGATGCGGTATAGTACTATTGATTCTTCATTCTTGATATCTTTCTGACTTTTCTAGTGGTTCTTCTCGACGAGGCAGATATCTTCTTGGAGCAGCGATCATTGGTCAACCTTGAGCGAAATGCTCTGGTATCGGTGTTTTTACGAGTTTTGGAATACTATGATGGTGATAGCGCCCTAACTCAACACTTAGAAACGTATTAACATATCTCAGGTATTCTTATTCTGACAAGTAATCGCGTTGGAATCTTTGATGAGGCCTTCAAATCTCGGATCCAGTTGAATCTCCGGTACAAGAATCTCGACCATGATCAAAGATTACAGATCTGGGAGAACTTCTTCACCCGTCTTAGAAGACTTGAAAAAGAGGCTCTCAGGAGATACAGCGGCCTTTCCTATGGAGCAAATGTAGATGAGATGCTAAGCAAGCTTGATGAGCTAGCCAAAGCTAATCTCAATGGCCGACAGATTCGGAACGCTGTGTCTACGGCAAGACAGCTGGCCAGATATAAGAAAGAGCCACTGTCGTATAAGCATCTCACGGTTGTTATCAATGAAGCGAAGAAGTTTGATGAGTATTTGTTGGAGTTGAATGACACGTTCACAGCAGATGACCTTCAGAGGCACAAGGGAGAGCGGTAAATGGCTTAAATGAGGAGTTGTATCCACATGAAGCTGTGCGGCAATCACGTATCGATCGCCTCTATAGATCACTACTTGTGAAGTCATACTTAGTCTTCCTCGATTATCACAGCTTTACAAAGCCCATTAGATGACGAGCCTTCATCGAAAGCGCTCTTACTGTTGAACTGAAATTCCTCGCCATCCGCATCGAAATCCTCAACACCCTCAACGACAATCTCAACATCTTGATCATTTCCGTCTTCTTTGATCCCAAGAATCGTTCCCTTAGTGAATCTCTCATGAGTAACGTCGCCCTTCCGCGAGATCTTGATCCGTCTCAAACGGAAGGCAAACACAAAAGGGTCCCCACCGCTCTGCGACTGCTTGGTCGATATGGTGTTCTTACCTCCGATCTGTGGACCCAAACTGATTGGAACGCCTTGGGAGCTGAAGTCAGTGCCGAATTTGAGGTTTAAACCTCTCTGCTTTGCATGTTCGATGGTAGAAGTGGCTCCGTATGCGACTTTGATGCCGGTGACCATATATAACTTGTTTGTCGCAAACCAGGGCTTGTTAACACGCATGAAGCTCTGTACTCCCTCATCCTTCAAGCACTGAGAGACATAGGAGACTGTTGGACTAAAAGACACTGTTTTCAGATTCTCGGAGGCCCACTGCTCACTGTGTTCCTCAGACCAATTGGCAATTACGTCGCCTCCGATGCCTAGAGTCTGCAAAAACGATGCCCAAATACCAAACGACCGGTCACTTTTGACGGCCATATCAAATGTGAAATTCGTCTGATTGTGCTCGATGACTTTCAGTGACCATTCTCTTGGTGGGAGATTTTCCAGGTTGATAGGATCATCTATCAAAGCTGGGGTGGAGATGATATTGCCCAGTCGGATTAGGCCTTCTGGTGGGTTGCTAATTGGCGCCAAAAAATAACTTGTTTCTCGAGTAGCCATGATTCTTCTAAAGGCATTAAAAGTTGAATTTGATGATGATTTCTTGTAAGATGACGTTGAGACGAAAACCTGACAAGGGAGGGTCATAAATACCCTAGAGGCCGCCGACAAGATAGTGAGCCTTACAAGGATATCCATCCAATGACACAAAGACTTTAAGCGGGCCCCATATGTATGCCTGGCACAGCCCTCACCGCAAAACCCCAGCCTCCATTTCTTCGCGACGTGTCTCGAATCATCCCTCACAACAGAACACAAGAGCATCGTGAGAGAACCAAAAGATCCAAAAGATCCGAAACTCGGCTCGAAACTTATTTCGCCGACAATTTCTTATTATCAATCTCAATATGCTATGACAAAGTGATTCTGCAACCTAAACTCTTCCCACTCTTGCGATGAGCCTTTATGCCAGGGACCAAAAACTGGCTTCCGAGACCAGACATCAGTCTCCTTCCAACGCACAAGCAGTGGACGAAATCCACGACCGAGTTATCTTTTGGCCAGCAAATCAACCTAATGTTGTTTACACGCCAAAAGATCAATATAATCTCGATGACAGTACGACTATCTTCGAGGAGTTGGTAAAAGATGCAAATTTCATACCGCCTCTTAGTGTTGATCGAGGACTTATCGGTGATCACTGGCTGAAGGGACCTGAATTGAGACGTTCGATCTCTCCATCCTCTTCTACACCTTTTCTTACACGCCCTTCTTGGATGTCTTCAAATATTCGACAAATAGGACCTCAATCTTTAAGTGGGATTCGCAACAGGGATACAATATCAAAAGACAACACAGGGGGTGATGCAGCGCGGATAGAGGATCTTCTAGCTACCTCAGGAAAGAAGGTGACGAGAATCAAACATCAACCGCCCCGTTGGATAAACCCGTACGTTGTCGATGACGGAGCAATTGCTACACTACCTACTGACTAGACTTAGTACAGCAGGGCCGGGCGCGAAGCAGGAAAACCGCCAGTTTTATTGGATATCTCAAAGCTCCGAGCATCGTTCCCGAGTTCTGGTTACCAACACCGGAGATGGCATTCATCCTAGCGACTGCGAGGATGACATGTTGAACAACAACAACGTACTTCTGTTAAAAGAGGATTGTGACCGCCAGGGGGCAGATAATAGCTTTATTATCCCGAATATGGATGGAAATAGGTGGATCAACCCGTCTTTTATCCCTCTTCCTATAGTCTATATGGAAGGTGGTATCCCCAGGCAGATCAACGGCCTTGAGATCCGGATGAAGAAGAGGAAGAACAATATAAGAGGAAGGCACAGAAAATAAAGACGAAAATAGGGGACAACCAGGATATCAAGCACTATTACGTGTAGAGAGACTGGCCAAGCTGTTAAGTAAACCTCTGCTTAATGAGTGAGATAGAGGGACTTAGGCGTTGATTCATGAGCCAGATGATCTTTAATAATATATGTTTCCGTACCCGAGCTTGGAGCTTATGGGCATGGATACTAGAATAGTGATTTAGCAATGATATCCAGGACTTGCATTTTCAGTCTCAGGAGTTACCAGACTTATTATTAATATCCGTGCATATCATGACGATACAGTCGAACCTCCCGTACCAACTCGAAGAACGCCGCATCGACTTCAACACTAGACTTGGCATCTACTTCGACGAATATGCAACCAAGTCCATTTGCCAAAGATTCACCTTCCTTCGTTGTAACTTCTCTGAGCGACTCCCGGAAGCGGTCAATGCCTACTATAATTATCGGGAAGTGATCCTTATCCTTCTGCTTAAGAATGTGATAATAGTAGGTAGTGATTTCTTCGAAGCTCTGACGACTCTTGACACTATAAACCAGCATAAAGCCTTCTCCTTGTCTTATATACTGCTGTATCATTGCAGAGTACTCTTCTTGCCCAGTCGTATCAATCACATCGATGCAAGCATTTTCATTGTCAACGACACATGATTTACGGTATGTGTCTTTCTTGGAGGGGTCAAATTGATCGCAAAGGTCGGGGTTTACGAACTTGAGCAACTGTTAGCTTGAGCCAGAACGGTAGTAAAGAACCATGCGTCGACTTACTTGAATAGTGATATCACTTGTTCTACACCCGCCTACACCCAACAAGACCAAGTGGTATTCTGAGTGCTTGTAATTCCCAAGGAAATAGTAAGAAGAAGGGGTATAGCTTTGGCTCTCACGCTTGATCCTTTTGGCCTGGTTTATCCATTCTGAAGTCCTTGTTTGGGAACCAAGAGTAAAGCAGGAACGGCATTCTTTTTCACTGTTGGTCCACTTGATTTCGCACATATCTGTTACTTTTGCGTGTTAACTCAATCAAAAACAAACGTCCTTATAATGAAATCTGACCTTTCTCGGATGATAAAGGTACTTGTTGTACTTCCTTGAGATCCTTTGCAGGAATGATTTGAGTAATAGACAGCCGGGGTCTGAGACGTTCCATAGGAGAAGGCTTCCCATATCCCAGCATACCTCTTCGTCGGCCCTTGGGGAACGATTCTATGGCTTGTACAATCCCCTTCTGGAAAAGAAAGAGCTGGATCTGGTAGGTTAGGACAATTAGCAAAATACTAACCGTTGTTCACAAAGATAGTAACAAGCATACCTTGTCTTGTTTGGCGTCGATTATATCAACTTTGTCAAACATCAAGAGTTTGCCTAATCCCCAAATAACTTTGTTCGTCTCGTAATCTTGGTCTTTGGATAGCGCTGTTTTAGCAATCTTAAGTTCCCGAGCAATGTTGGAATTGTTGACAGCCTCCTTAACCATTTTCAAACTCCCTTTTGCTGATTCTATGTTATCAGGGTCATGAAGCCCGTATCGGGTCAGTTCCTAGATACAATTAGTACTATACATGAATACAAAAATACTCTCATACTTCGAGAAAAGCATCGTATTTGTCCAGTCGTTGAGAGGGAAGGCCAAGAGTTGCAAGAACATCGCTTAATAATCCCCGACGCTCAACATCGTGAAGATCATCCGACGGGAACGCAGCTCTGACCATGGATTTTGACTCTGCTTCCCCGGTGATTAGAGAAGCATAAGAGGCATGGGAGTCTATTGCCCATTCCTGGAAAGCCAATTGCCAAGTTTGCCACAAGTACGGTTTCGAAACCAGCATTTCTGCTTTTATTAGAAACTTTCTCTGTGCATTGACCAGTGGACCCATAGGCGCAAACAAGGGACCAAAAGTATCAGAGGAAAGCATACGAAAAGCCCTGATCTTGGCATTTTCGAAGAGGCTCTCCAAACGATTGACATAGAGCCTCTCGTCGCAGAGGAATGCTTCCACAGCTAAACCTGCGGGGTTGGGCTCTATGGCAAAGATATTTGGAGCAGATTCAAATACGATCGCTTGAATCTTACCAGCTTTGGCTAGCCTCGCTAGAAAGAGCCGCACTAGGTTGATGACCTTCTATTGCATTAGTCGTAGGTCCCGCTCAAATGTTTCAAGATATATACGTTACCTTGACATGACATGTCGTATCGTCGAGTAGAACGTCAGTATCAGTGACGCAATGGATTCGGGGGACATCGGAGCTATTTATACAAGCCTCAACAAACTCGGTTATCGCAAGCTTTGATACCTCGTCGGATGGACTCGACGCGAACAAGTCTTTCCATGTTTCGTGATGTGAACTGTCGAGTTCATCGAATAGCATCAACAATGGAGTCCCGAGCCTAAACACAGTGATGAGATCGAACAGTGGATTCTCATCCTTGGAGGACTCCTGCTGCTGGAATTGTGCGAACCATTCAAGCTGAGATAACTGAAGTTGTGCTTCAATGCAGTCATGGTAGATAGATCTTGTGAGGAGAGTTGGAGCAAGTAAAGGCGGAGGCTGGATCGTGTCCTGCCCAAAGTTGTAATGCTGTGGATTTGAGATGTCCTCAACGTACAACGGAAGAGCCAAGACTGAAATGTGAGATATGTCACTCAGACTGATCCCAGATAAAGTCGACCATGTGTGGGTGCGCGCAACAGAGCTGTGTACTGAAAAGTCCATAGTATCTCTCTTCGCAAGGCGGTAAACACGGGATAATTTGAGATCATGCTCAAAGTCGAATTCGAAGAGAGAGGACCGCCAAGATGATATACTCTTCCGCTCCTGGGCATCTATATCTCTCGTAGACTGGATTGTGGCTCGGCGATGCGACATTGTATCGATAATGTTATCCATGGCCATCATCCTCCTAGATAGATCAGTGTTGTCTCTGAGCAGGATATCTACTGCTGTAATTAACTGCTGCTGGCTTTCTTCGGCTCTTGCTTGAGAATCACTATTTGTGTTCAGTTGGCTACTTGGAAATAAAGTATGGATAGTGGGCAACGTACCTCTGCAGAATGCTTAAAATACAGACAATGGATGACTTGAACGCCCGCAGTTTTTGAAGTATGGCAGTTAAAGACGCCTTCTTCCTAACCCACTGGATCGGCGTCCAAATACTTCCGCCAGGAGTAGTGGGCTCGAGTGGCGGCAGCGTCTGCAGCACAGCTAACAGCTCGGAAAATATCTTGACCCCATCGAAAAGTACCGCTGTCAGTTGATCTACCTGTATCAATGACGCGTATCTAACATGAGCTGTGGAGAAGTTGCTGATAAGCTGTTCCAGCCCAGTAATGATGGTTTGCGTAGCGAGAGTCTCAGAGGAGACTTCAGCCGCAATCTTGTGCGCGTCCTTTGTTGCGGTTGTATATGGGCCGAGAATCTTGATTACCTCACCTGCAGCGGTTGCAATCCCCGCTACAGAGGCAATCACGCTCAATGGGTCCATCTCAGATGCTCAAGTCGCGCGACAGATGGAGTGGATGATGTGAGAGCAAGAATTTACAACAGGGACAACGTCGGGGGATCTGAAATCGGGGAGGCGGCTGTGCAGCTTGAAAATCTGCCTTGGCCTGGTATTCGATGTCAGCAGCCACAGCACAATTAGTATGACAACGCTGTGTTCGCGGCCTAAAGCTTAACCTTATAGGCCGCAGTTATCCCATAGCTCATAAATAACGGCTATTGTTTTGATAGACTTTTCTAAACTATTCTTAATAACTGTATTATTGCTATCTAATACTTCCTGCTCTTCCGATATCTCGACTCTGCGGGGTTGCTGCCTTATCTTACCTGCATGACGCCACCAGTTTGAAGCTCAGCCGTAGCCTGATCGTAAAACGAACATCTCTAATCCATCTCTGAATAACCATGACATGTGACTCATTGTTTTGTTTTCTTATAGACGTTTCTATAATACCTCTCCATGATTTCGGATTAGTATAAAATGAGCTCTCGGTCAAAAGCAAGGATATAATGTAAGCAAGTGTATTCAAGCTTTCAATTGAACTTGCCCCGCTAAGGGAAATCCTGGACAAGTAAAAATAACTTCTATAGTATGATTAAAATAACTCTAAGAAAGTTTCCTTACTTTATTTTGCGTATTAGGTTTAACGATTATATTTTTATGCTCAACGGTCTTCTAGTGGTCCAGCCGGGCACCAAATTCGCGACCGCTTCGCTGTTCACTCACGGAGAGACTTGAATCTGTTCTCAGGGGACTCTACCGGGCCTAGTGATCTGAGCCGTCGCCTGCCTCTACATCGGGGTGGTGCACTACTACTGCAAATAAAAGACTGCCCAATGATGAGTAACATTAGTCATTGCAAAGTCTTAGGAAGAGCCCTAATAATGGATGCTCTTTATCCTGGTTTATGATATTGTAAGGCGGCTAAAAGGTATCGGTGTCCAAGATGCAAGCCAGTTGCTGATGCTCTTTTAGGATCTCATCGCGCCCATCTAAGTGACGGTGACTATATATGATATCTAAATGGAGCCTGATACTAGTCAAACTGATGCAAAAGAGATTGGATCGCATGGTTGACACGAATATCCTGCAATGACAGGATGGGACTGGTACACTCTTAGAGACACAGATGGTCATTAGAGTAAAAATGTAAAACGCTGACTCGTCATCACTGTGTTTATTCCTTACTTATCTGTAAACTGTTTTATATCAATACCACCTTCACAATTTTTAAACGCATCATTCGAGAGAGACTTGAAGTCAATCCTAAGACTCCTCAGATGACCTGCACTCTTACAAGGGCATGCCGTTGAAGTATCGAACTTTCCGATGGCTTCTCTCAAGGCATCGAGACTAACTCCGTGATATGGATGGCTTGGTAGGGGCTTCAGGCCATTTTCGCTGAGATTTTGGTCGATATACCCGAGTTGAGCATACTGAGATCGTCGGCTATACCCTTTGTTTCTCACTTCAGTGATGCGGTTCAAAATGTCCCAATGCTTTTTGATGCCTCTAATCAAAATACTGATCGAAGAAACTCTCGACTGTTCAATGGAAGCTGTTGTACCTCGTCAGATCTTCAATATATCTCGTATACGCGTGTCCCTTCACTAACCAACAACTTGATAGGGTATGGGCAACCCTAGTGTGGGTATCGGGCCTCGACTCGTACGGATTGCAACCTCAGTGAGGGAACGGAAATTCCTTCTGTCGAAAAATACCCAAGAAATCGTCAGTTTGAGTAGTAGTTCCCTCGAGTAAAAGGACTCCCTCATGTTCGAGGCAAGATTTGAGATCCACGTTTCTGCCCATAGCTCCACTGCCTCGTGACAACCATGGTAGTCCACTAGCACAGCGATCTTTGCCAGTTTCTCAAGTCCTATTGTACGAGGGACTTCTCGTGTCTTGTGATGTAGTATTCTCATGAGCAAAAGAAAAGCTTCGCCGTCCCAGTCGTTAGCTGTGAGTGTCCATTTGTAGCCAGGATCTGATTCCGTTTCTTCCCAATCACCAGATAATGACTTTTTGAAATAGGCCGACGTATTTATGAGAATTGCTGAAGAGACCCTAAATCGCAGTTGTAAGACCTGTGGCTTATCTTGAGTGAGCGACGTGTCATCAACCAACGTGTCGTGTGGATCACTGTGAGACTTCTTTTGGATTATGGAAGATTCGTGGCGTTTTGACAATTCTGTCTGATGTTCAGGTAGGGCATTGGGCCATTCGTCTTCGGTATTGTGCGTCGCAAATGCTGCGCCAGGATTGCGCAGTATTAAAAGCGTGTCACCACCTTCTTGGACCTCGTATACTTCAGACATAGCCATAATGGCAGTGCTATATATATAGCTAACCCCTCTGTGAGAAACGAAGTGCCCCTTGAATTGAATAATGTAATTATTGTTGCAGAGAAGAAAAGGTATACTGATCCAGCAGACAGTGTTGTTACCCCGCACAACAAAATTCGAGAGCACGTGCCTTGAAGGCAAAATGGCTGTTGCAATTCTTGCCAATACATTTCATTGCCGGACGGACTCATCGCTGAGAATGAAACTGCTAGTGATGGCACGTAATTCAGGGACCTTATGCGTTACTTTGATCACATACAATCTTAAGGCGTAGTGTGGGGCTCACTGGCAGTCACTGTGCCGCCGTTTCTTTAGCAATGACTGACCGAACGTTTTCATTTAACTGGCCTTGTGCTTCCTTCTACTTCTCACCCTCTACATCATTTTCATGAGGAATTACCCTAAGGAGGATACATCAAGTTACTAATACCGCCATTAGATAGAGGTGATATTTAGTGTCGTTAGGGATTTTATTTCCATTAGTACGCTCATCGAGCATTTTATCCAACTGGGCCTGGGCCCTCTTGTTTAGCTCCAGATTATTCCTCAAGGCCGCTCGGATCATAGAAGTAGAGGCCGATCGTAATCCATGCAAGCGGCAACTATGTGGTTAACGGGCGCAAATCGCAGGGAACACTTCGTAACCTTATCCAATAGTTTCCTACCGAGATAGCCGTTTTCTGATTCGGAATGCATATTCCGAGTGACTATTAAAGCGACAAGTCTCTCGAGCATTTTAATAAATCAGCCCTACTCATCACAATAGGCCAGCAACAGTCTTTATAATGGGCGCAGTACAGTCAACTGATAAGCCGGTCGTGCATACTACGAGCAAGGGAAGGCTCAAAGGCATCCAAAGGATTGACAATGTAACACAGAAGCCATCTTATCATCGGTTTACTCGTGTTCCATACGCTCAGCCGCCTGTTGGTGACCGGAGATGGCGTCGCCCAGAAAAGCTCCCGACAGACTTTTCATACGATAATGCTACTGGTGTCGCCGGTGATTACACGACGTTTCCCTCTGTTTGCCCTCAGCCTCACTACGCACATGGAGCGGCAGAGGTGCCGAACCCAGATCGCGAGCCAGAGCCGGAAACCGTCTTCGACGAGGATTGCCTGTACGTTAATATTTGGGTCCCTGCTCAAAGCCCACCGCCTGACGGCTGGCCAGTGCAGTTCTACATTCGTAAGTCCACCTGTACACTGCCGTGATTGATTCCTTTGCTGACTATTTGGCAGATGGTGGCTGGCTTCAAATGGGTGAGGCGAATCACATGAACAAGCATGATCCATTCTATCTCATGCAGGAATTCCCCCGCATTATCGTGGCTCCTGCATATCGACTAAATTTGTTTGGCTTTATGTCTTTTTCCGGTCTCCGAGAGGACTGTGCTGCCCACGCCCCAGGAAACTACGGCTTTTGGGACCAGCGTGCTGCCCTGGAATGGACGTATGCGAACATCGCGGAGTTTGGCGGCAACCCTGAGAATATTTCTCTGGGAGGTCTATCTGCAGGCGCATATTCGTCTATCTTCCAATTGAACTACGACGTCAGACTTCCAAACAAGGCCGATCGCTTGATCAAAAGAGTCTACTTGTACTCGAATGCGGTTGGAGTTCAGCCGAACCATGTGTCGTCTCCTGCTCTCGATACCCAAGTTGATGAGCTTCTTACAGAGTGCGGGATCTCAACAGGCCTCTCTCCTCAAGAAAAGGTTGATGCGCTGCGAAAGGTACCGTCAGAGACGCTTATCGAGGCCGTACATCGTATGAAACAACATACTTTCCGAGCTATCACAGACAAAGATTTTGTCAACGCCAACTTCTTGACTGATGTCATCTCTGGGGAGTTTGGAAAACTTCTAGCGAATCAAGGCGTCGATATCATGCTGGGAGAGGTCGCCGATGAAGCAACTCTTTACCGCATGGTCAACCCAGCCTCCGATTACGATAGCCTCGTGGTGCAGCTGAGCAACTACTACCCTAAGGAAGTAACCGAGGCCCTTCTGCAGTACTACACTCTTCCCGCCGCAGGGTCCAGCAAGGACGAGTGGGCCGATATTGGGTCAATCATTATCGGCGACTGCCAAGTCCACGCTACAATCCGTGGCTTCACCGCGTCATTGCTCAAGACCATGCCTCAAGAACGCGTTTTGAGGTACAGGATCTCATGGCGTGCGAAGGCGCTTGACAACTGGTTCCAGCCCAGTATTGGCATCTGTCATACCTCTGATATCCCTATTTGGTGGGCCTGTGGACGCCGGGCCGGATATGAGCAGGCTGATCTTGAGCTTGTAAGCGAGTGGCTCAAGCCATTCTATCAGTACGTGTGCGGAGATAAGCCAATTTGGGGAGCTACTGGCTTGAATACCGTGAGAGAATTGAAGGCGGAAGGAAAGATTGAGAATGTGGAGGATGCCAAGCTACATGAGGGCCTGGAAGTATGGGACGTTATGATGAAAGCCCAATTGGACCTAGCCTAGACATGTCCGTGGCGGGCGTAAATGAGAATACTACTGTATTAGAACTTTAACATCGCCTCGGTCGGGCTCTTCAACTTTTTTTTCTCTGCAAACTCCTTCCAAAAGGGAGATGACCTCAAAAGATAGCTATAATGAGTACAGCAAAGCTAGCCCGAGAGTTTCTCAATAAACTTCCCGTTATGGATGTCCAATCTCCAGCGGAATTTACTAAGTTCTCTCAGCCGGATAAGCTCTCAGCCACAAGTCTCAACTGCAAATAACACTTCTGGAAAGGTACATTGATCAGGCTTGCATAACTGACCCCTATCAAATCGTGTACTTAGGCCAGCTGGAATGACTTAATTAGGTAGGCCCGGTTGACCGTAATCGCGTGTGCCGTTCGTATCGATTGGACCAGGGCCTAGATTCCGATTGCCCTAAGAAACTTTGTCTTGGGGGGCGAAATGATATCGGTCCTTACATCTATAACCCGATCACCTTAAGCCATGACGGTGCTTAATTTGATCTCCTAAGGACCCCTATTGCTTGTGGCGCTTGAGTTTTTACGACAGCTGCATCCGTAGTGCAGAGCGATGTTATCAGCACCATTGGACATCATACCGCTTTAGTCGTTCGTCGTGTATTTTGAACCAATCATTGCAACAAAGCGGCCTGGGTATCCACACACTAATCTGGATGTCCGCATCAGTGCCTTGCGATAAGGACGTACGTTCACCTTGATTCCGCCTGGTGACTGTAGAATTACCTCAGGGTACCTCGGAATCATCATAATGTCGTCTCCGCGTTGACAACACCCAGCATTTACAACTTGGATATAAAGATCCCTTTTGTAGCCCTCACCATCGACGTCGCCAAGCTACAGCCCCATCCTCCAAGACCAACATCTGCCTCATCAGCCCTCAAACAAATCTTTGCCCTGCAATGGCCGACGAGACCTCAAAGTCAGAAGTAGCTGGTCTCAACCTGTCTCCTGTTCCTAGCAAGATGGGTAAGGAGGAGAATGGTGGTGGGAGCATCACCACTGGTGAAACCTCCAGCACCGATGAGTCTGAGTTATTCCTTCAGCAGCATGGATTCACAGCCGAGTATCTCAACGAGCTCGTTTCAAACAAAGACAAGAACAAGCGCCTGGTGAATAAAGTTGATATGCTGCTTTTGCCACTGTTGGCCGGCACCTACGTCCTCCAGTTTATCGATAAACAAACTCTGTCGTACAGTGCTGTATTCGACCTCCTCTCGGATACTGGCACTACTCTCGAGCAGTACAGCTGGTTTGGCAGCATCTTCTACTTTGCCTATCTGGTTGCTGAATACCCATGGTCCTTCCTTGCACAGAAGACGCTGATGGGTAAGGTCATTGCTGGTTGCATCCTCGCTTGGGGAAGCATACTGATGATCACTGCTGCTAGCAGCAACTTCGTCGGGCTCGCAGTATGCAGATTCTTCCTTGGTGCATTCGAAGCTCCTATTACCCCGATCTTCATGATGATTGTGGGCATGTGGTATACTCGTGAAGAGCAACCTTTCCGCGCTGGCGTCTTTTATAGTTGCAACGGCATTGGCCACATGCTTGGTGGACTTCTCAGCTATGCCATTGGCCAGATCCAAGGTTTCGAGGTCTGGAAGGCCATCTTCATCATTTGTGGTGGCATAACTGTCCTTTTTGGAGGTATTGTGCTTTGGAAGCTGCCCGATAACATCCTGCGCGCCAAGGGCTTCAGTCTGGAGGAAAAGGCTTTGCTTATCGGTCGCGCCAGGCTAGCAAAGACTGGTGTGTTGAATCGCACTATCAAGTGGAGTCAGGTCTGGGAGTGTCTGATCGACCCTCAAGTCTGGCTTCTGTTCCTCTTCGTCTTGGTCAACGAGGTCATCAACGGAGGTAATAGCAATTTCGGCTCTCTGATTATCAAGGGTCTGGTCGATGATCCCCTCCTCAGCGTCGTTTTGACCATCCCGCAAGGTGCTTTCTTGGTGTTCTGGATCCTTTCGGGTACTTGGCTAGCATCGAGGTACCAGAACATGCGAACTGTCATTATGGCTGTCTATAACATCCCGACAATTCTTGGCCTTTGTTTGATCTGGAAGCTTGACCGCGAGACCCAGAAAATTGGCCTTCTCTTCGGATACTACATGTTAGTAGCATATGTGACTTCACTTGTACTGGCCCTTCAAATGCCATCTTCTAATCTTGGAGGTTACACAAAACGTGTTACTGGTACAGCAGTGGTCTTTGCTGCTTACTGTGCTGGAAATATTATTGGCCCGCATGCTTTTCTTGCCCGGGAGGCTCCCGTCTACCAGACTGGTGTTATTGTCATGCTAGCTTGTGGCGTGGCCCAGGTAGTTTTGGCTGGTATGTTGCGATACCTCCTGATTCTGAGGAACAAGAAGCGTGATCAGGCCGCGGCCGAGTCTCCTCAGGCACCAGAAGATACAAGCGCTGATGTGACTGACTTCAATGTAAGTGCGCCAAAGCCATAGCTCATGAATAATTAAACTAATCAAAACAGAACCCGCATTTCAGATACGTTCTGTAAACGAGGTGAAGGTCAACAGGACTCACAGGCCGGATGGGATGAATGTTGCAGGTGGGGATGCTTTGTAGTGCCTAAGATAGCTTTCATGCTCATGCATATAGTTCTTCATAGTCAAAGAATTTCAGGAAACAGCGTTCTCGCTTTCGTGTCTTGTATATTCGTAGGCTGTGTTTCCAAGACGCGACGTACACCTACCGGCAGTTGCGCTCACAATGGCAGTATTCTGGAGTCTGATGATATCAATGGCCTGATAAATGACATGACCTTTTATGAAGCCTTCCTGGCTATTGTGGCAGCCTCCTAGCCCCTCCACAATTCTGTCATCAGCTTGTGAGCTACATACTGAAGAGTCTACATAGAGCGCTAGATCATGATATCGAGACGCAAGGTAACCTGTTGCAACCCGGGCCAGCTACGTTTTTAAACGCCGTTCGCGACTCTGGCTGGAAGAAGAGACATTCCTAATCATATCATCATCGGACCTCAATCAGAAGAGGTATCCGGATCCAGAAAGACGATAGTTGCTATATGTGGTAAACCAGTCTAGCAGACAGTGCTACTACCCTACATAATAAAGTATTTGAATCTATATGCGGGGCTCGAATAATACATATCGCGGTTGTGCCGATAGTCTTGCTATCTACAATATTGCACCTTAGGTGCTACCATCGAATTAGCTACGGAAATGAATGGTTTGAATGGGTTTTCGTGATCAGCTCGATTCACTAAGCCGTACATAAGGTACCAACGTACGAGGAAGGCAATTTGAGGCCACTGGGAATATAGACTCCGAAAGCAGCAAATTCGACGCCATCAAAGGTGGCTTACCCGGTACGAAGTTCTGATATTATTTGTGAGAATTGCAAGGACGACAGCATCGACATCACTCATAAAACTGGTCAAGTTGCGAGCCGCCAATTTTTTCTTCTCGTTCATCCGAGCTAGCAAATTGAAGTTGAGGTAGAAGTTGATGCCAAATAACGGATGAGATTACCCAAGTGCATTTGGCGTCAATGATTTTAGAATAATCCTTGCCCAGTCGATCAATTGTACCCAAATTTTGCTTCAGCGCTGTAGTAAAAGCCTCTCCTGCCGGCAGCAATTAAAAAGAAAAAGGAGCTTCAATTGCTATTGATATGGCTGATTGATTTGAGCGTTGACATATCCATAGGTTAGCCATCAATTGTGCCGAACACCGTACCACCGACCGAGGCTATCGCCACGTTCACATGCCATTATGATTGGCCAGCCATCAAAACAAAACAACAGCTGCCGAAGTCCGGATTCACGAGACCCGGGGACCCCAGATTCTCCAGAACCTTCCGACGCGCTCCAATCAAACCAAACCTCGCTAGTCAATGTAAGGGGAGCGCCCCGGACCTAGAGCCTAGCGCGTGGAGCTTCCGCCGGCACATGACGCGGGGAAAGACTGATGCGCGGGCTGACAATTGGCGCGCTACATTATGACCCAGGAACATGACTATTTAGGCCAGTAGAATGACATTCTGGGGTATTAATTGGCGCGTCAAGATAAAGTCCTAGAAACTAGCGGTCTTGTTTAGGTTGGGCTGAACGGTGACCCAGGAATAGCTTAGAGTTTAGAGCCCTTTTGGAAATGTAACATCATATGGGTCAGGGTTACGTTGTCATGATGCCAAGATATTTAAACAGACATTCCTCCGTCTTTTTGATCTTCAGTCCATCTCTTCATCCATACATCTCACACCATTCTCCTTCATCATGCTTGGCAGCAAGGCTTCCCTGTTATTATCATGCTTGGCTCTCCTCAGCCCTGCATCATGCAGAGCCATTGAGGAACGGGCCGTCGCGGATCATGCCGTGACGTTCCAGACCATTTACAAGCCTCCCTCCAACTACAATACTCCCAAGACATTGTACGGGCGAAACGTTCAGCTTGCTGATGGAACTATCCTAGCTACTTGGTCAGTCATCCGGACCATCCGGCATCGTGCTTACTAACGTAGAACAGGGAGAACTATAGTCCCGAACCACCAAAGGTGTATTTCCCCATCTACCAGAGCAAAGACAAGGGCTCAACCTGGGCGCCTCTGTCCAATGTGACTGATACCAAGAACGGCTGGGGTCTTCGCTACCAGCCCTTCCTCTACGTCTTACCCCAAGCCATTGGCAATCTCGCTAAGGGAACTATCCTCCTTGCTGGAAATAGTATCCCTACCGATCTCAGCAAGACCAAGATCGACCTCTACGCTTCAACCGACAGCGGCAAGACCTGGAAGTACATCTCCAACATCGCTACCGGAGGAAAGGCCGTTCCCAACAATGGCGAGACTCCTGTTTGGGAGCCCTTCCTGATGGTGTATAACAACAAGCTAGTGTGCTACTACTCCGATCAGCGCGATCCTTCGTATGGCCAAAAGTTGGTGCATCAGACTTCCAGCGATGGTGTCACCTGGGATGCTGTCGTCAACGACGTCCGCGGAACTGCTTACTCTCAGCGCCCCGGCATGACAACCGTTACTAAGCTTCCCAACGGAAAGTGGATGATGACCTTTGAGTACGGCGGCGGAGCTTCGCCTAACAACGCTGCTTTCCCTGTTTACTACCGTATCTCCGACTCCCCTCTCACCTTCGACAGCGCTTCCAACCAGATTCTTACCGCTGGCAGCCGTGCGCCTAGCTCTTCGCCTTATCTCACCTGGTCGCCTTCCGGAGGATCTAGTGGATCTCTGATTGTTACTGCCAACAGCGATAACGGCATCTACATCAACACTAACCTTGGAGCTGCGGGCTCTTGGGTTTACTATGACATTCCCCAGCCTGGTGCTTATTCCCGACAGGCTATGGTCATGGATAACCCTGATTGGCTGTATGTTATGAGCGCTGGATACCTTGGTGGTGATAACTGGGTCACCGACAGTGTCTTCAAGCTCCCCAACCTGTCTTAGATATGCTGGCTCCAGCTGTTTTCTCTCAGAGGCGAGGAGGAGTCAGACAGCTACTTTAGATAGCCAATAGATGAATCATGAGAAAATTTCTGTCGCGCCCAAGCATTGCCTTATTTACCATGTCATTGCAGCTTCTTGTTCGAGAGATAGCGTCTTGGCATTAGTCAATGCATGGCCTGACTTTGCAACCAACAGCAAAAACAAAATTAAATTATCGCTAACCTTTCCTAAACAGAAGCATAAACTCTCCACTTTGTGATAAAATTCGGCAATAATCCAGGCAGAAGCCAGCTCCAGCGAACAGAACCAACAGCCGTGAATCAACATGTTCAAATAACAAAAGTGCATGCATTTCCACCTTCTGAATGTCTTGTGGTTTCTTCTCTTCTTCAATCAGTATCTCCATTTCTTTTAAGATGAGGGCTATCATTTCCGCCAGAAACCTTGCCCGGCTCCTTTGGGCAAACATGAAATCAGTCTGCCGTGCCATAAAGACTGTCATCTTGATGTTGCTCCCTTTCTACGGCCTCACATTGATAGGCGGCTTCTATCAAGGCATCATCATCGCCCTGTGGTATTCCGGAACTAAAGAACAAAATGCCCGCTACTTATTGAAAAATGTCCTGGAGTACAAGATCACGGAGTATTTCGATGAGCCTTACGATAATTGGTCCAATGTCGCACCTGTCTTTCATGTACCTCAAATCATAAACCCTCTCAAATGGACTGCCCAACTAGGACTCAAGCGACCTGCGGTTTCGGGTGCAGGGGACGAGGAGGCACTGGCAAGTCTGATGCATTTATACCGAGAAACGCGTCGGGATTCGAAGGAACAGAAGTGGCATCACTGGATCTATCTATCGGCGCAGCAAGAGCCTTGGAGACAACCTGACGGCCCGATCCTGCATGATCCTTGGGATAGAGCATTCGTGGAACTCTTGGAGTATAGGGACAAGCATGATACCATGGGGCGATCAAACTTTCATTATATATCATGCCGAAAAAGTTTTCTCTGCGGAGCCTGGCGTGTTGCTGCTCCGGCACTTCTGCACTTCACTACCGAGGGGAACAAAACCCGATCGTCTGCTAAATCGCCTAGTCTGGCCAATTACACACCTGTAAACACACGAGTGTTCGAACTGCCCCTTCGCAAGACAGCTTTGCCAGGTGTCTTCCCAAGCCACTTTGAACAAATGAGATCTCTCACGGCAAGCAATTCAACCTTCTGGCGAACCAAAGACACGTATTCCCATTTACATCAGGTTGTCGGCCAAACAACACCAGTGCTCAGGGATGCAGAAAAGGTACATCCCTGGACTTATGGCTTGCTGGTCAAGGCAGAACATAGATGGATTCGATTATGGGCAATTGAAGATACAGCCTTGAGGGGATATCTATTTTTACTTTCTTTTGTATCATCTGCTTTTCCAACGTTCCTGTACCAGTTCACGCCCACAAACTGGTCTAGCCCGGGACCGGGACCTGAGCACAAAAGCAAAGATCCACTAGCACGAACGCTTCAGAGCTTGGTGGATATGCTAAGTGCAGAGGAAAAAGAGAGGTTTAGGAAGACAGATCGCGGGGGGAGAATATTGGGGTTGGCGGAGAGGGGGCTGAAGAAGGATCAGTGGAATACTAGGGAAGAAGTTCTTGAAGATATTTCCAATGCCTTGGGCCTAGATAGAGGTGAGGAGGTCAGGGGTCGGCGATAGAGGACAAAGCTTGACTTTTACTCTTGGGTATATTAAGCAGTAGCAGCAGAGTAATAAAGTAAATTGATTTTGCCAACAATCCAAGAAATGCGACATGCTCCACTTGGAGCTAAGATGCATCGCTGGGCACATGTCGGTGGAATGCATATCGCAAGCAAAGCCACGTCGGTGGGATTCTATAGCGAATAATGATTCCTCGGAGAATGAGCATATGGTTATCAGTGCGCTGTTATTCGATCTGGTATAGTGCTCCCTCACAGCTGTATCATCTTGGAAGTCCCTCCCTATTTAAAGCTTCCCCGCCCCATGGCTACCGTGTACGTAGTTGACTACGAATTCCTTAAAGAGCCTTTCAACGATTGAATAGTCTTTGCGAATGTCTCCAATTCTTCTTGCTTCTCCTTGATCTCCTGTTCCATCTTTTTATACTTTTTCACCAACTCTGCAAGGAGGAACTCGTCATTTGACCCGTCATCATCCCCAGCCCTTGGTCTCTTCTTCGTGCCATTGGCTCTGATAGCTTCATCTGGTCCGACGTCTTGACGATGCTGAATGCTAGGTGAGGCTGAAGTAGATGTTGATCGTGGCCTTGGACAAGATTGATCGTCGCGTCGGCTAAGGTCTTCTTGGTTGTGCTTACAGCTCTCAAGATGTCTTTTCAAATGGAACCTACGCTTGAAAGGCTTCCCATTGGACCTCTTGCAGCCAGTATTGGGACATAGCAATGATTCCTCCAAGCTTGATGAATCTTTGTGTTTCTCTGTTCGATGTCGACTCAAGGTAAATTGCCTTGCGAATGTCTGTTGGCAGTCTGGACACACAAAGCAACTTTGTGTTTCCTCCGACCTGCTGTCTCTGTTTAGCACATGGTATCTCATCAAGTGAGCATTGTACTCACTCATCCGAGTCAATCGTTCGCTGACCATAGCTACTGGTGTCGGCACTCCCTATGGCATCTCTCTCTACACTATTGTCGGTATTGATGCATGCCGTGAGAGTTGAGTCTTTCATGGCGGCCGCTGGTAAAATTTCGGCCGTATCTTGCGCCGTCAGTTCCAAGCTTTCCGATTCACCACGGAGCGTCTTGTCCGGGATCAGAAAGTTTGGATCTTGAGGGGTGTTCTGGGCAAAGGTGAATGGGCGGATCAGGTCATTCATCAACTGAACGTCTCCCGGCCAGAGCTCTTCCAGGGTATCCTGACTGAGATGTCCTCTATTGTCGAAGTCCTCTGCAACCGAGCCTTGAAGTCCCTCTGTCATACATTAGATAAGCTTCCACAAAATCAAAAAAGATATTACCTTCAATTCCGATACCATGGAAGTCAGCGTAGAAGTCATAAGCGGCCGGCACGGGCGAAATCATGGGGTCGACAGCATTGTGCCATTCATGGTCGGGTTGGCTAGAACCGATGATGAACATCCAACAGACACCCCAGAGTACCAACAGTGCTGGGAAAATTGTCCACGGCATCGTTGTACATGTGTGCCTGATGTTGTTGGGAAACTCAAAGATAGGCTCAACAAGACCTTGTTCCTCCGTCACATCTTTCTTTCGTCCAAGGTCCTCGTATCTGCGCCTAAACCATACTTTCAATCTACCCAATATGGCTTCAATCTCTTCGATCGCGTCCATAAGGGCCATTTCTTCGTGACTGAAGAGTAAGTCATTCTTCCCAAGTATTTCAATTAGTGAAGAAGACAATTTCATGAGCTCCAGCCATTGTCTTGCTGATTCCAAGTCTTGCTCGCGCTTCAGAAGAGGAAGTAGACAGTCGCTGAATCGCCTCAGACTTTGTGACTGGAGGGAGTGATCATGCGCGATCTTTTTGAAGTGGCGCAGTGGCGGACTGAGTGAAGAGAAGGCGATATGGCGCTCATAATGTTCGCGCAAGAGCGTACGGTGGATAGCCTGGAGGGCCTTCCACTGATCGTTATTGAGATCTGGGGTTCTTTCAGTGTTTCTGGACTGGCCTTGTTCGATTTGATTGCAGGTTTCTTCCACCTTTACCAGGCGTGCATAGACAGTTTTGACTTCTGACGCGAGAGAAGGACGATTGCCTGCCGGCGGTGCGGGTATTCGTGGGAGAGGTTCTATCCGCTGTGGGCGACAGTTGTCTCCACCGTCTTGCTTTGAGCGAGCTTTGGAGGAACATGGAGAATTTTCACAAACCACGAGGGACTCCAGTCTCTCTTTCCCTGAGGGGCAACTGGTCCTGAGGCTACAATGCCATCGGCCACGAATAACTGCCATCAAGGCAAAGCGTGAAGGCGAATAAAGGTGCACTTAGGAGAACAAAAAGAACTGTATTCCTGGAAGTTCTCGAAGTACGTGATGGTGGAAAATAAATTGAAGTTTCGTTTGGCGTTATCGACATTCGTGACGAGTTTGGGATGAATCTGGGATGAGGCTTACTGCAGAATATAAGGTGCACTCTTGAGTGCAGCGGGGTAGGTTTTGGGGTGCGAAGTGGCGCAATGCGAACCAGTTGCCTTGGAGCCAATAAGAACATCCAAAACAGCCTCGTCATTTGATGTAACTTGAAACTCGGGGTGTCACCTAAACAGAACACCCAATCTGGCTTTCATTTTCTTGGATTCATCCGGGGAGCACTTCAGATGATTATCGGGGTGAAGTGTTGGAGCACCCCAAAATGTTATATCGAACTTCAGGTGTACGTGTAAATATTATATAGGAAGGTCATTTGGATAGCCGATTTCGAAATGGAATATCTCCAAAGGGCACACTTGTATGTTGGCGCCAATTTTCATCTTGCCAATCGCTACTATGGACAAATCACCACAAAACTCTCTTCAAGTTCAATGCCTTCCGTGAGTAATTGCGATATTATTTTTCTTAAGAGGGCTATCTAACAAATAACGAAGAGAATTACCGGAGAAGGCTATATCTAAAGTCCAAACCACTCCGATGCTTGCAACCTTTCTATATAACTGTAACAACTGGTCCGACCGACTCGTGCAGCTTTAAAACGACAGGACACAGACTCAGTCAGTTGTAGGAGAACAGACAGAAAAACGTTCTAAGCTTTGATCGTGCCGCTTTCTTCACTTTGGTTAGTGTCGTTAGAAAGGACTTACGCTGCGGAGTATCAACAAGTTGATAGGACTGGTCTCTGTTTTGGTGGGTAACGTCAAGCGCCTGGGCGACTCAAACATCCGTGGTGTGATTGCCCCAGAGCTCAATGGTACGTCAGGGTCAATTGAAGGTAGACAGCTCGAGGATCGGTTATAGAGTATATGATCACACTCCTTCGAAGATTCAGAGTACATAAAGCACTAGTAAAAGAGTAAGAAGTAATCTAATCGCTACTCTTGCTACTATAGGTTAACTGTCGCGTGTTCCCTTTTCAGATGTTCCGATGAGAAGACCCACATAAACCTGAGGTTATACCTCATTAGGAAGTTGCAAGGAGATATCTCGCTTCAACTTCTGAATCAGGTTACTAATGTGAGAAAGCCTAAGTTTAGGAACTGGACTGCAACGTAAGTATTAAAAGGCACATCACTTGCAACCGCAATTCTTGAAATCTTTCTCCTAATTGTAAATCATTGACCCTAGTCTATCAACTTCTCATTAGCCGCAAACATGTGCTCTTCCTCAACCTATCCCACAGAGGCAGGAACCGCAATCTCGACATTGCATGCCGACGACCCCAGAACAACTGCAGACGCCATTATCAACGCCCTTGAGACAGATGGTGCCTTGATTGTCAAAGGCATAGCTTCAAGGCATCTATGCGAACAGATAAGAAGTGACCTGAAACCACTTTTTGACTCAGACGTCAAAGATGACTCTGGCTTCTTTCCCCCCACCACCAAGCGAGCAACCGGTTTCTTTGCAACCTCAGACGCATGTGTCGAACTAGCCATTAACCCTCTCTTCCAATCTGTTGCTGAAAAAGTCCTCGGTAGTAAGTACACATACTGGGAAGGTCAAGAGCAGCTGACGGTCTTTGGAAAGCCGTACATTGCTAGCGCTGTTGGATTTCGTGTGGAGCCTGGTGGGAGGCAACAGGCTCTTCATAGGGACGATTCGGATTATCATCCGAGGAACTGCGACATGCCCGTGATGCTCGGCTGTGTAACGGCAGGTCCATCCTCTTTTTATTGAACGACTCGATTGTCTAACGTCACTAGGCTTTGACCAAGACGACAAAGGAGAATGGCGCGACCATCGTCATTCCAAAGAGTCATCTCTGGGGCCCTGATAGATGCCCACTAGACGAAGAGACAATCCCAGGAGAGCTGGAAATTGGCGATGCTATGCTCTTCCTCGGCAACGTGTATCATGCAGGCGGAGCCAACACCACCAAGTAAGTTTATTGTACCTTTTTAGTATTATGCAAGCTAACATGGAAAGGGATGACGCCCGAGAAACCATCGGTATCTTCATGTGCAAGGGAACCTTGAGGCAGGAAGAAAACCAGTACCTCAGCATTCCCCCAGAGGTCGCAAAGGCCCGGAACCTTCCCCCGAAAATGCTCAGATTGTTAGGGTATGGCATTTGTCCACCGGCTTTGGGTTTCTACAAGTATAAGGATCCGATGAAAGTCATCTTTGGAATCGAGGACGAAGAGACTGTCAAGAAGTAGATAGTCTGTTGCTCAAACGGCTAGAATTCTTCTACCGAGACCTTCCCACTGTTTTGCTAGTATGCGCCAGTCTGCATCTCCGCTGGACCAGAATGTCTCGAGAAAGGTAAGAACATCCCCATGATGCTTGAATCCCGTGACATCAGATAAACCCTGGTAGAGATCCTTTATTATGAGTTACCTGTCGACACCTCCGTAGCATTCCGTCCCGGCAATGAAGATTGGCCACGCGAGGTTATGAATCGACCCATGTAGATTCTCCATACTAGTCAGTAGTCGAAACAATTCGTCCAGGCTGACGGCCTCTTCCGGGCCATATTGATGACCAAGGCATCGTGCAGTGTATAACAGAGCAGCATTATGGTAGGCGTCAACTAGACGTATAAAGTCTCCACGATCAGCGCTCGAGCAAACCCCGCTGCTGCCAACTTCCATTAGTGTCTCCCCTCTCGCCTGAACATACTCGCCCCTCCAATCCCGACTTGAGCTCTGAGTTGAAGCGTCTCGAGATGTGAGTGTTGCGTCATGAAGAATCTGTAGATATGCCGAGAATGACCTGTCGTCCCCGTACTCAACTGGTCTAATCGCATCTTGTACATCTGTCGCATCGAGGATAGTAGTACATGCAAAAATATCGTACATGGAAAGCTGGTTCTGCAAGAAGCCGAAAAGGCTACTTTTAGGAAATTCAAGCGTGGATAAAGTGTTGACGAGAGCACGAGCTGCTTTGCGATGGAAATCAGCGGCATCTGCACCGCCAGTATGAGCTAGCTCGTAGGACGATAGGACCATCATTGACGAAAGCATCCACTCTGCTGTATCGGCAGTGACCATAAGCTGGGGATGTGCGGTCATGTCGTCAACACCGCGCATAATCATTGACAAGACATGATCCCTGTCTTTCTCATAAATACTTGATGGTGTAAAGTCTCTTGCTGCATGCTGAGCTGAGACGGCGCATATAGCGAGACGGACTGCCTCATTCGTCTGAGCCAAAGGCAGAACCTTTTGACGGTAATAGTTCCTTTCTGAGTCGATCCAGACCATTAGCCCAGCAATATTCTTGTCATAGTAGTCCAAGAGTTGCTGAATGTTGCTGTCAAGACTTGGCGAAGAGGTGGATACTGTAGAGTCAGGTAAAGGGAATTGAACACCTCGAAGATGACCGCGAAGTGCCACGCCCTGAACCCATCGCAGTCTCGGAGCGTACCCAGGACAGGTGAATCCCCTCCCAAGACATTTCTGACAGCTCGGTTGACCTAGATCACAAATGATCCTTCGCTTCGAGCAAGTCGAGCAGCCTGGGATGTAATAAGTGAGTGAATGGCTATGTTTCCAGTCGTTTTAGCCTTACCTTTGCCCTTCGACCGTGGCATTATGCATTTCTGTGGCTTCATGCTGGTATCAAGAGGCAGAGCATTCGCTCAGATCCTTGTACCCCGCAGGTACGTCACGTGCTCCACTTTTGTAAATGACACTAAATCCTTGCTAATACAAAAGCGAGGATTTATTATTACACAAGGCCATGTAGTTGTACTTCACTATGCCTCCGTATCACAGTGTTTGAATTACTCTTATCTTATTTGAAACTTATTTCAACTCTTAATAGTTACTTCTTAAAGACTAAGTAGGCTAGGCTGGACCTGTTAGACGGCGCGTAATCCAGAGGTTTTATTCGTTACATCTTGTCTCACACAGCCTCAAGGCGGAGTGCGGGGCTGACAGTGACCGTATCGCATGTCTGCAATGCTTGACAAGATTCTCATTTCATTCACCTCACCGTTCTTCTTCTCCTTCCCACTCTCCAAGGAACGGCCTTGACTAAGACACACCGGGTTGCCATTATTACCCCGCTCAATGGAGGTGACGTTTGGGGCCGTTGGGGACTTTATCTCCATTGGTGTGCTTATCAAGGATTTCATCGAATTGCTCGATGACAGTCGAGGATCGGCTTGGGAATACAATTCGCTAAAGCAACAACTCATCTTCCTTCAACTAAACTTGGATCTCGCAAAGCGCTCCTACGATGAGCACTACAGAACGCCCCAGTTCCAAGATATTCGGAACACGCTTGAGAGTGTCGTGGATGAGGCAGAGAGACGACTAGAAGGCATTGCAGTGAAGGTGCAAAAATACACGTCAACTCTATGTCAAGGTTCCACTGAGAGACGGATAAAAAAGGTCGCAAGAAAAGTGCAATGGAGTCTCGAAAAGAAGGAGACAGAAAAGTTCTTGTTGGATCTCAATCGTTACACATCCATCATACAATCATTACAGTTTGATGCTTTTGCGTAAGTGCCGTTTATTGAAAGTTCTTCCTTCACCTCATGGCTAACCTACTTGCAGTCGTTTGATGGAACGCAACTTTGACAGTAGCAAGAAAGACCAAAGAGATACCCAGGAACTTGTGAGCAGACTTCAAAAGGACTTCGGTGATCGATTCGCTAGCCTAGAGGACGAACTTAGAACTGTCAGAACCAATTCGGCTAATATGCAGCAACATCTACTTGATGTTGGTATGGTTGTCACTAGGCGACTTGATATGGTCACACAAACAGTCAACTCTTTAGGTGTTGCTGTATTGCGAGGTGTTTCGGGCATGTCCTACCTCGGGACATCCGTCTTGTCTTTATTGTCGACCATGCACGACACCATTATAAATCGCCTTGAGCGCCCTCCCCGAATGGGCCCTTATTTTACGTTCGAAGACTATCTGGGGGTCGATTCGATCATACTGCTTAATTTTGTGGACTCTTGGAACGCCTTTGAGGGATCTTTACATGGCAAGTTCAAGGGTCGGAAAGGCGGCAGACGAGTGGCTCAGAATCGATTCCTCCTGCAGGATCATCAAACAGGAGACGAGATTGATCGAGATATTCATTGGACCTTGGCTATCACGCCAGGCTCTCGGATCAACATGAGTCTGCTATTTGAAGTTAAGGAGGATGAAGCTGAAGCACAATCCCTCAAGTGCCCGTTTCCGTCATGCGGAGCAATATGTGAAGGAGTTATAGGGACTGTGATTCAATGGTAGGCCGACCCGATACGCTCCACTACTCATGAACTCTCAGCTGAAACAGTTCTAGCCCTTCATGTCAGCAACTGTTTAGAAAGCTGCCAGGCATGTCTGACGATGAAGAGCTACCCATAGCACCCAATGCTCCTGATTCGGGAATCCATGATCCAAACTCGAAGCCGGGAAGTCATTCTTCTGGCCTTGATAAATCTCGCAAAAGAAAGGGAGCCCCTCTGGACAAGAGACGATCGCTACGCGCCAAAAGGAAACCAACAGATGCCCGCAATAGTGGTTCCGACTCGGACGACGCCGACTTAACAGGGATCAAGCGAGTGACTATATTACCAATCTTGCGGCTAGCTATACGACCAATTCCTTCAGACTGCGACACAGATGGAAAGCTCGGAGCTTCAGAACAAGATACTGCTTTGGAAGATCAGGAAGAGAGCCGCGGCTTAGATAACGTTACCGAGGGTCGCACCGCTGAAGCACCTTCGAAGACCATCGAGTCACCACCTGGGGTCAAGAACAAGAGAGTATCGGAGCTACAATCTCAGTCTTCTGAAGCACAACTTGCGTTCGGAAAGTCATTCGAGAGCGGCACATCATACCAGACGAGTGGCGATGACAACGGATATCTATATGACAAGATGCCAGGCCCAGACGCATATGTTTTTGAGAGCGTATTGCCCGGTGGTCTTGATTCCAAAGATCCCCGACGCAAGTACACAACCACTCGCGTCTCGCATAAGCCATCACAATCCCGGGATACGGGGTCTGAGAAGAAGAGTAAATCCGCGAAATGGGATAGGGGAAAGGTCCGAAAGGCAACAGAAGCAGATGCAAAGCGCTATAGGATCCCGGCTGATTATTCCTTGAAAAACTGGGACCCAGACGAAGAACCGATCATGCTGCTTAGTAGCGTTTTCGACGCGAATACGTTAGGGAAATGGATTTACGACTGGTCTATATACGCTCATGGGCCTTCGACATCGGTATCGGACATGGCGGGAGAACTATGGCTGCTACTTATCCAGCTGTCTGGCAAATTGAAGAGAGCGGAGGAAACAATAGGGAGGGTCACGTCGGTGGAGTCTAGGGACATTGTAGAGGAATTCATTGAAGCAGGGGAGAGACTATGGGACAAATTGGGGTCGCTACTCAAGAAATGCGAGTATCCCATGTTACAGGCATACAAGCTCAAAGGAAGGAAACGAAAGATCACTGCTCACAAGAAGGGCGGGTCAGACGACAACAACAAGAAGTCTTCACAGGATACCAAGACCGAAACAGGCGGTTTGAACAAGGGACTTGAAGAAACGTCAGCGTCTAATGAGGGAGGTAATGTGAAAGATACGGTAGGGCAAAAAGAAGATGCCGAGAAGAGCGCTGGTGTTGCTTTCATTGAGACGATCTTTGGCCGAGATAAGGAGCTGGAACGAACTGAGAAGTGGATGCGGAACATGCGACTTTTCAACCTGAGATTTGATGCCAATTGCGACGATATATTAAGAAACCCTAAAAGGGAGGTTTAGTAGGGTGCAATTATGAAATGGATATAATTGAATATTGAATATATTAAAACAATTAATTCTTTGTAACCTTCGATCTATATCTGAACTTTTTACGTATTGCGGCTTAAGTATTTGCCCCCTCCCGGGCTTGAGTTAATGTGTAACCTTACATGCAGGCATGCCTGATTTATGCCTAATATCAGAATCAGGCTGTCTGAGCACTTGCATCATGCATCTTGCCTAGATGTGCTTATTACCCCTCTTTCCCTCCTCCCTGCCACAATCATTTCTGCGCAACTTTATCTTTCCCACCGCCAAGTTCTTCATAGTGGAAAAAGCTCTCAGCCTCACGTCTTGACTCCAAATAACACATCGCTATTCCGAAGTTTCGTACCGAATCTTCATCATGGGCGACTTCGATATTAAAGCTTTCTCTCACATAGTCGAGGAGTACAGTCTCCATTCATGCGTCAATTGCCGGGAGTTCATCGTCGATTTGACCCAGATGAATGTCGGCAATGGAAAGGTGTCATCGGATAAGATAAAAGCGGCTTTTGATAGCGGCTGCAGGTTCCTCCAACAATGTTCCCGTGTAACCGCCTATCCAGAGGATAAGTCCGTTCATATCGAGGTCGGTAACGACAGTAATGGCAAGTTGATACTCAAAATTGATTGGAACCATATGGAAATAAGAATCATTGGTCTAGGAAAAGATGAAACATGGTCTGATTCAAAACCCGCACAGAGTAAGGCCCACAGATACCATCTTTTGCATACTGCAATGATGTGGTTTTGATTTACTGTTATTTGAACCAGGTGTTGGTGATTCCTCAGAGTCCGAAAGGGATCATCCTTTGGCAATACACCCGTGTGTCAACGATGATTCATTTTTTCGTAACATACGAAATATGCTGCAGGAGTGTCGACACCACCATATGAGATGCCAGCACACATCTCATGCACTACCTCCCCGCCGCCTTATCGACGTCTGGCATAAGATGAATGATTTGGTTCGAGTCACTGACACCGAATCGATTGAGAATCCGCATTGGGCCGCCTTGTCATATTGCTGGGGGGAAAGTGAGCAGAGTGGCAGAACCACAAACGACAATATAAACGAACGGCGACTCCAACTTGCGCTTTGCGAGCTCCCACTAACTATCCGGGATGCTATTCATGTGTGTCGTCAGCTCAATATTCAGTATCTTTGGATAGACTCAATTTGCATTATTCAAGATAATGCAACAGATAAATTCGCAGAGATTGCTAAGATGACCGGTATCTACCAAAACGCGATCATTACTATCTCAGCATCATGCGCTTCATCGGCCGACAGAGGATTTCTAGAGGTTCGAACGCCCTACCCACCAGGTGTTGCTTTACCAGTGCGAACAAGCGAAGGATATGCTGTGGCACAGTTGCTTGATCAGATCTACATTCCACCGCCAGAGCCAATAGACGCGCGTGCCTGGACGTTCCAGGAACGCATTCTTTCGACCAGATTCCTCAACTTTGCGACGAACGGAGTTGAATGGAAATGTTCCCAATCACACTGCAATCTCGACAAGCGCGGCCAGTATTCGAAACCCTTGCCAGCCGATTTAGGCCGCTTCGGTTATCGAAACAAACGTTGGAGAGCTCTTATCGGCGGGTATTCTGGCCGTTACCTAAGCTATCTAGAAGACAGGCCTATTGCTTTTGCGGGTGTGGCCCAAAAGTACTGTCAAGCCAATTCCCTGAAGCCAGACGACTACCTAGCAGGATTGTGGAGGCAAAGATTGTTAAAAGATCTCCTGTGGCTCATGGATTTTGAACTGTACCTTCTAGATCCCTTGAGTTTCGACCTGGGTTCGATACGCAATAGTACCAAAGACCCATATATCGCGCCGTCGTGGTCATGGCTTTCCGCCTTATACCCTGTTTGCTGGTTTAAAGACAACTTGGTAGAAACTGCCGAAGTCATCGGCACACAAACTGAGCTAGTGCAGCCAAAATTACCCTTCGGTGCCGTAAAGAGTGGAAGAATTCGCTTGCGAGGACGTTTACATCACGACCAACATTCGATTGATTGGAGCCATGGCGCAGCCAGAGAAGATTACATGTACCAGTGTGACTCTCACACCCATGAGCGACAGATTCATACCTGGGTCTTAAGATGTCCTGAGGGTGAACACGTTTGGTTCTTTGAGATTGGTGTTTTGCAAGACACGGGCAATGATGAACAATGCCCCATTCGGGAGGAGGAAGAGCCCTTCCGCGAGAAAGAATCCCCTGGAGAGGAACATCCCCGTCAGTATACAACCCATTATGGAGACTGGGCTGGTTTGATACTGCTGCCAACTGGGAAGGAAAAAGAGTTTACTCGGGTTGGAATATATAAGGAGCACCCAGGAGGAACATTTTATGATGATGATTTCTTTGATGAGTCATGCAAGTGGTGTACACTCAATAAGGAAAAGGAATTGACTGATATAGATATTGTTTAATAATAAGACGCGGATATCACACTGTTTATAAAGCCTCAGGTAGAACCAGAACAATACTCTGTACTAAAACCTTAACGGCACTGCGCTCTAAAGCTCGCCACGCCAGTGACTTCAAGCTGAGGCTGCAAACAACCATCCGGATCCGCACTCGTCAAGATATCAATGATACCCCCATCATCACAGTTATCATTGTTGTAGATATACACCGAGCACTTGTCACTTATCTCGCCAGTCGTGTAAGACCCAAAGGAACCATTGCGGATTCCCTGGGTACACTCTTGGGTTCCGTCGCCACTGTAGGTGTCCCGAGCACCGGTGCATCTCTCGCTGCTTTGGTAAACGCTGAAAGACCATGCTGGGTCTTGACGGGTTGAGAGAGACGAGGGGGGGTTGCGGCTCATGTGGATGGCGGCGGATTGGCTGAGACCGAAGAGGGAGGTGATAGAAAGGATGGTTGTGAACTTCATTTTGGATTGTGGGAAGAAGGTTTGATGTTGCTTATTGACGCTGAGCTCTAGGTTATGTTGTTTGTCTTGGTGCAGTATATATATGTAGTGTAAGAGGTGTTTGTCTCTGAGTGTATGAATGTACAATGTCTGCTGTACGATATTGTGTTTCTTGAGACTCGACGATACCGTGGCCTCTATATACTTTTAACTATTACCTTCCCACTTTTTCATCTCACTTTGTACCATCGTCCGATGATGTAACCGATCAACACAAAAACGCCTGGTTGCAAAGGCATCACAAGCCACTTTCCGTAAGAGGCATGATGGTGACTATTGTCAGATTTATCGTATACAATAACCAATCCACTCATTGTCAGCTATGATCCTCAAGAACACAACGCTGAAGGACGAGGCAGGCTACTGGCCCCCAATGCCCACTCGCATGTCTTACAACGGCCTACAAGAAGGATCACCAGTGACGTTTAGATCTCTAATCAGCGCGTGGGGTCTAGCATAGGTCAAAAGTTCATCGCCATGAGCCGTGTGGGGTTAAAGTTTAGTCACATTGGAGATGGATCGGCCCGCTCTAGTAAGCGTAACAAATACTCCGGCGTAATCCTTCGGCGGGTAGGGCGACGATCATCGGCATGTCGGGTGGGCTGTAGCCGCTGTGCCAATGGAACGCTGGTGCCTTGTCTCCACTGGTGAGCGTATAGCCTCACTCAAATTTGGGTATGATGAAGGACTTTTGGAGTGAGTGAGATTTTGATACGTTTCTTTGCAGCCTTCCATCTCGATTACTTCAGGTTACTGTGTCATGAGCATGCTGAAAAATGACTCGTTAGAGACCTGCGTGTCGGAATACGAGCGTGAATGGATCAGATATTTGCTTGGCGCTTACAGCTGAAAATCATCAGGCTGTGCAGATATTGATATGACGTTTGTTACATCTCCAGCCCGTGGGTTGAATGAGGCCTTTACGAAACTCATTCTAGTGGTTGGACAATATGTTCGTTGTGAATCGTGTACGTATTTCTGACTAGTCTATTGACGGTTGAACGTTCTACTTGCCCTCCAGAGCCTCCACCATCTCTGCTGTACCCTTGCCCTCCTGCTGCAACTGCTTAGCAAGCTCAATAGCTGAAGTAACAGTACCTTCAGCTGCGTTAGGTTCAGCTCCATATTGCATCAGGATTCTAACTACGCCAACATGTCCCGCCCTAACAGCCACGTTAAGAGGCGATGCACCGGTTCCGACAGAAGTAGTGTCACTTTCAGGTCGAGCCCCCTTCTCCAGTAGATATTGCATCATAACCTCATTACCCCGCCTCGCCGCAGCAGCAAGTGCACCTGAATTCTCAATCTTAGCACCATACTTCAACAACAAGTCCATAGCACCAGTGTCCTTGTACAGCCCCGCAACCAACGCAAGCGGATACGCAGCTGCATCAGGCTCCTGATTAGGATCCGCCCCTGCCTCAAGAAGAAAGCGTAGAAAGTCAACATGCTGCCGACCCATGCACGCAACGATGAGAGGTGTTCCACGCATGTCGAACTGCATGTTGATCACAGATGGATCCTTGGTGAGCAAGGCCTGCATAAGCGGGATTGAGCCCGTGTTGATACCTGCTCGGACGGTTTCCTCGTTAAGAGGGGTGGAGCCGGACCTTAGCAAGAGGAAGCGTACAGCATTGTATTGGTAGTTCTTTACACCTGCTGTCAGCGCCTCTTGGAAAGTTTCTTGTGATGGGCGTTGTTCGCTGGTTGAGAGGAGGGTTTTAATTTTGTTGGTGTCTCCAGTTGCGGCCAGAGCGAGGAGCTGATCTTTGAGCGAGTCTGTCATTTTTGCGGCGTGAATTGATGAGTTCTTGGTTGTGAGTTGCAAGGTCGGAGTCCTTTCTCATCCTTCGGAACTCTTTATGATCGGCGAGTATTTTCGTTTGTCATGAGACGTGGCAACATCCCGTCCTGCATCACATGAGGCTGTGCGCTTCTTACGTGAGATTTCTGATCGGCAAGAATCGATTGCCTAGAAAAGACGTCATTCGCGACGAGGCATCGAGGCTGTGACCCCGCCATTTCGGGGGCGGCAGTTGAGAGATCGGCATAACTGAGCTGACATCGATCCGCCGGGTGCTAAATTAGTCTTCCGTTTGGCTTGCTCCTTGCATCGGGGATTATTCCACCGACTTGGCATGCCGAAGCTGACTTTTTGGGATTCCGCTTCGCTGACAGCAATGTTGATCTATACTCATCCCGAGCGTGATAGTCGTTGCGATGTTATGTGTCTCAGACGGTAGACGAGTTCGTGGTGAAGGATCACGATCTTGGCTGAGGGACTTTTGAGTACGCTGCGATCAGACGAGTATGCAGCCCGCTGATAAACTGGGGACTTGAAAGGCTGTGAGAGAGTTGTGTTCGATACTTTGTGCTCGAACGCTTGGAGACAACCAAACAAGGCTCCGTTATGTCTCGCAAGTTCCCAGTCGCGGCCCTTGACAATACTATAAAGACGGTTCCAGGTCGCTCCGTTTGAAGTCTACATCAAGGCAGCACTCAAACAGTATCATAGCCTCTCGCTCTATCCCTGTTCATATCACAGAACCCAACTGTACCAAGGCGCCAACCCCCAAGCCATCCAAAATGAGGCTCTCAAACATCCTGTCCCTCACCCTCGCTCTCATTACCCCAACCACTGTCTTTGCAGCCCCAGCAAACACTCTGCACCGCCGAGACTGCCCCTCCGTCGACACCATCCGCCAATGGATCCGCGACAACGCCAGTGTCGGCGAAAACACCATCTTCTACACCGCAGGCGCCAAGCAAGAGCAGGCCAAAGCTTTTGCCGAACAAAAGGTCACAGACGGTAACTACTGGGGCAAGGTATTCGACAACAACAAGTATCTCGACTGGATCGAGGAATGCGGTGAGGGGGCTGAGCAGGATAAGCTGTTTCCTCGTATGGGAGAAGCTCTTGCTAGGGAGTCAAGTGGAACGGCGTATGTTATCATGATCAAGGGTAATGCCATTGCCAACTTTTGGAAGGATAATGAGTATCCTTATCTTGATGAGAATGGTGTTAAGATCATTGCTGTTAATGCGGAGGACTTTGATGATCAGAAGGATTACAACGGTCAGCCATTCAAGCGGGCGATTGAGTTCTAGATTACAGCCATTGGCACACTTGGCTGGAAAGTAGAGGCATTCAAGGAGATATGTGTATGGAGTTGATGGTAGGGAGGAATCAGGATTGGCAGAGGTATTGTTGGACAGTCATTCATCTATCGCAGGTGTATACATTACATCCCAAGTATATATAGGTAGACTACGCTCCATCAAGACTTAGAAGAGAACAGCAATTTACCTAATGACAAGCCTTGCAAGGCCAATGATCAGTTCCATCTCGGTCGACTGGAGAAGCTGATAGGATCGTGAATGGCCAGTGTCGGATCCCTGTATCATGTTTTGACCCCGCCTGTTTTTATTCTCAAGCTTGCAGCTGTTGGTCCTCCCCTGTCTCGCGGATGCAGGCCATTCATACCCATAGATTCCCATTGCGTCCGACCGAGGAATGCAACCTTGCAGAAAGGAGAATAGATCCACCACTCTGCTCAGTCCAGCCATTCATATCCATCAGCAGAATGAGCAGTCATCTTTAGGCATAACTCTTTCGCGTGCTTCTCCCATGTACACCAGTGATCTGAATCATCATGTCTGCGACTCGAACGGCTGTAAGGTCTTGACCAGGCGTTTGTTCAGGGCTTGACTTGGAGCATCATGAGAAAGGTTGCAACATAACTTTAAGCTGGGATCTGTAATAATGCATGACGTGAACATGGTACAGTGACATATGCTTCTCTCCGGCACAGCGCTGGCCTGTAAATACCTCGTTCCTCCAGGGTTCATGGTCAAATCAGACCACGAGCGGATAAAGTGCCAGGATTGAACCAACAGCCAACATGTCTCAAATACCATTGACCCCGCCCTTTTTCTCGACATTGAACTCGACCTCTCTATCTGCACGACTGTCACCAACAGAACCCCGAGGTGCACAATATGGCGAATGACAAGTCCAAAAGTTCATCACCAGCTGCAGAGCGATCACCTCCCCGTGATGCTGATAGCCCGGAAGAGGCTGTTCTCGTGAGTGCGACGACAAAACAGCGAGCTAGCGCTAACATCAATGACTAGGAAGCAGGTGATGACGACTCAGCGCTTGGAGTTGTGAGTCCTAAGGTCCCATCATGGTAGCAATTGTAACTGACTGAATGGCTATCAAGACGGATGATGAGTTATCTACCGCGTCTTTGCGTTCCAGTATTTACGAATACCATATGATCAATGGCCGCGGGTATCATAGAGATGAGAGTGAGCAAGAATTGGCTACTTGACGCATCTTATGCTAATTCACATTCACAGAATACTGGCTGCCAAGTGATCAGGTACGACCTGCCATTTCTTTTGGTACCACGTCTTCACTAACACAATGCCAGAATGAATCTGAGCGCTTAGGTAAACCCGTCCAGTGTCATTTTGGAAACCCGAAACTGACGACCGAATAGATCTCCAGAACCATCAACTTCTCTTGACATTCGGCGGCAAGAGATATTTCTCGCCCAACGCTGACACAGCAAAGAGGGTGCTCGATGTCGGAACAGGCACTGGGATATGGGCAGTCGAGTTTGGTATGAGAAGTACTGGCTGAATTGTTTGTCTGAGCTGACCATGACCACGCAGCGGATGAGCATCCTCATGCCGAGGTAAAAATGATCAACCCGATCCTTTTTGCAACAGCTACTGAATGAGTAAGGTCTTTGGCATCGATATTGCTCCTATTCAGCCCGATTTGTAAGTATCGAATTGGAAGAGGCTGGGGAATTAGCTGATGTTATCCAGTGTCCCTCCAAACTGTACCTTTGAGATCGACGATGCCGAGAAGGAATGGACATGGACTAAGCCTTTCGACTATATCTTCGTTCGTCTCATGGTCGGAAGCATAGCAAATTGGGACAAGCTGATCCGCCAATGCTATGAGTATAACATACCAAACTCCGAGGTCTTCGCTCCCCACTAACAACATCCAGCAACTTGGAACCGGGAGGCTGGGTCGAAGTCATCGACCCAGTATTCCCCGCCAAATCCGAAGACGGAACCCTCAAGCCCGACTCCCCGCTCCACCGATGGGACGAACTTACCGTCAAAGGCGCCTTGGCCCTGGGTCGTCCTTTGGACGAAGGCGTGAATCACGAAAAGCGTCTCAAAGAAGCAGGCTTTGTCAACGTCACACGCAAAGCGTTTAAATGGCCTACTAACACCTGGCCCAAGGATCCAAAGTTTAAGGAGATTGGGCTATGGACGCTTGCTAATATTGAGAGGAATCTTGAAACGATTAGTAGCTTCTTGTTGAGGCAGGGACTTGGGATGAGTCAGGAGGAGATATTGGTTTTTATTGCGGAGGTTAGGGCTGAGATGAGGAATTTGAAGGTTCATGCCTATTGGGAAGTGTAAGTGCCGTCGATTCTGTGTCTGGATAACACTGACTGGTTATGTAGGTTTGTTGTTGTTGGGCAGAAGCCAGAGGAGAAGGCCTTGGAGTAGGTGTATCAATTCACGAGTGCAGAGACAGAAAAACGGCCTGTTGTCGTGGTTCAAAATTGGCTCATGGATATGCAACATCTTTTTAATAGCAAATCGCTTCATATATAATATCTTGTCGGAGCAAACCCCTAAACCCTAAAATATTATCACTTCCATCATGCCGATAAGTAACAGTAACTCCGTGACCACCAGAGATAAAGTTCATGACACGCAATAAATGCTTGACTCCACCTGAAACACACTCTAAGGCGTCACAGGCGTCACAGGCGTCGCAGCAGCCATCAAATTCGTCCTCTCATGCCTCTTCGCCTGCTTCATCGTCCTCACGCGCTGAATACTCTGCCACTTCTTCTCGCGCTTCTTATCCCTGACGCACATACCCACCAAAACCGCCATGCACCCCGCAATACACGCTCCAAAGATTATCGCTACGACGATACCCTCTGTTCCGATATCCTCATGCTTTCTCATACAGACTGTAGCGCCCGAGGCAGGGTGGATCTCGCAGAGGAGACCCGGTGCGCAGGTGCTGGATGTCATGCGGTTGGTGATACATGAGGCGCTTTCGGTGCGGCCGTCGGTTGTTATGGAACAGACGACGGTGGTTGAGACGGTTGTGCTGTAGCAGGACGCGCCGGGTTCGGTGGCGGTGATGCTGCTGCTTGATGTAGAGCTGGAGGAGGTGGAGGAGGTAGAGGATTCGGTGGAGGTTGATTCGACGGTGGATGAGGATTCTTGGGTAGTTGTTTCTTGCGTTGTAGACTCTTCGGTCGTGGACGTGGGCTCGTCGGTCGTCGTAGGCTTATTCTCCGTTGTAGTAGTCTTTTCTTCCGTCGTGGTCGGCTCGTTTGTCGTTGACTCTTCGGTCTTTTGAGTCTCCGATTTTGTTTCCGTCGTTTCCGAGGATTCCGTATCTTGTCGCCGAACCCATTGTCGCCATCGCTTCACTAACGGTCCATTTACCCACGGATCCTGCTGCACCTTTTGCGCATTGAGAGGAGCTTCGAGGCCACGGTTTATGGCAGTCGGGGCATCGTAGTATGACGGATCAGGCGGTACGTCATTTGGCTGACGGCCTGCAACGACAAGTGCGGGCACGGCAAAGAACGGGGTTAGGGAAAGTAAGCGCATGCTGAAATTACAAGAATAAATAACAGAACCAAATGGGAATAATTAAAGTTTTTAGTTCAAGGGCCTGTTGAGATGGCAAAAGAAGGTTTGCAGAAAGATAAAATGTTTTTCCTTGTTGCGTGATAGCGGAGATTTTATCTCGTATTACCATGTTACTAAAAAAAGGTCTGTGGCCGCGCGTAGCCAGCTCAGGTCGTTCCACACGGTGACAATCAGTAGCACAGCCGCAAATTCATTGGATCAAAGCCCGTAAGCTGACATATATATAGCAATAATACGAGCTATACCACAGGACAAAGAGTGACAGACTGTTCAATCAACTTTCTGTATATCCGACGATTCGTTTCGAGTTCCCCTTCAGGTCTAGTTCAGTGTCAAACGGGTTTAGCATGGTGATACCATTGAGCGTTATGTTGTGGCTGGGGTTTCTTAAAATAGGCGAACGAATCATTGTCTAAACTTACAGAGTTGTGGCGCCAGGATGAGGCTTACAAACGCGGGGATCAAACGCGTGACGTCAGAACCATTGAACATATCGCGTCAAGCTCTGAACCAAACAAGAACCGAATGCGTGAAATATGCAAGTAACTCAAGTTGAGAGGATTGGCTTTTGGCGCAGTATTAGGAAGACTGTATTTAATATTTCCTTTACCTTCTAACTAATTAATGTTTAGTAACTGACTCTAAGTCACTGCAAGTAGATATTCTAGGGTAGTTGATGTTAATAAATTCAGTTAACGATCTTAATAACACGCCTTTCTAAAAGCCTTCTAGATATCTTAATACTTACTTAGCTGCTTTGCTTGCTAACTGTCAGCTCTGTTTCGAGCTGTATTAAGTAAATGATCTAAATAATTATTCCACTAGGCTGTCCCGGTTTCTCAGGTGGTTATCGCAGTGGCCAGGGAATTTTATGTAAGTAAATAATAGTTATCCAATTTCGGGTAAATGTTGGGAAAATTAACTTGATCCAAGATCATACAGTCCCATTTCGTTTCAATTTGACCAATTCCTCATATTCCTTCATCAGCAATGCGAGCTTATCCTTAGCTGGACGCCCTGCTGCAGCTATAGTCAGAGTCTGCCGTCGAGCAACTCCACTCTGATTCTGAATCTTCTGTAACGTTGACATGCGGATCAAGAGCATTAGTCCACAAGCCGAGAAGTTTGCCCAAGCCAGCGCCCATTGTGTGCGGATCAGGAGACCATAAGTCAGAAAGTCGAAGCAACTCCTCCATCTCGCCGTGGATTTGTTTCATAGTCGGAGAAGCATGAGAATAAACCGATGAATTGTCAGAATTAGTGGTGGTTGTAGGAGGACGAGTCATCCTAGGTGGCACAGGATGCGGAGGACCGAAAAGGAATCCCGCCATGCCTGGCGGTGTTAATGCACCAAGATGTTGAATCTTCAAAGTCATGCCAGGACGGCGTAGTGAATCCCACGTTTCATTCAGAATAACGGTTCCGTCCTCGGTGCAGAAAACATACTTTCCTTCCTTCACCATTGATGTCGTGGAGAGTTCCAACTTGAGGCCAGAGACTCTTTTATGTAACACCTGCAGTTAAAATAGATCAGCAGGTGCTATGATTGATTGTATATCCTTCACTCACAGCAAGATTCTTGCACGCTTCATACGGGAAACTGAGCTTTTTACCAGAATAAGGCTCAAAAACGTGTATGAGCTCTATCTCATCACCTAGTCGGAAGAAAAGAGAGATGAAAGTATCAGCCTGAACACCAGCCTCGGGCCTGTGTTTGGATAGACGACTGGTAATCGACATGGCAATCCAAGTTCGTTCCCTAGAGCTTGACTGTTTGGCAATATCGATAGCCTCATCGATTCGTTGGCGGACACATTGATCGAGTGAGTCATATCGCTCGAGGAGATGTGGACGCTTTCTCCACGTGAACTTGGATGTCGCTTCTTTAAGCGCGGACCGGACATGTTTGTCGTCTAATTCAAGGCGTTTAAATGTCTTAGTTGGGACGCTGTTGAAATGTGCGCTAAGATCGATCTGCCAAATCTCAAGGTCTTGATCCTTCCATTCATCGTGCGATCCTGGCATTAGAATTCGTTTAATCCAGTTCTTGGCAACAGTCATGAGACTGAAGCTGTGTTCTTTTGTCGGCTCTTGATCGATCTGCGTTGGTTTGCTGGAGGTCTCTGCAGTGGCGTCTGCCGATACCTCGGTATCCTTGGACAGTTCCGGCGCCGTAGTTTGAGCAAGTGGCATGGTTTCAACAGGTTTTGTCTCTTCATCATTTGTCTTAGGCTCAATGGTTTGTGTACTGCATGTGTCAGTCTAACTGAAATATCGTCGCTTAAAAGAACGGGGACAGTTTTAAAAGGTGCTTTACCTTGGAGCACTGCAAACGCTGTTGACTTCTGTCACGGAAACGTTGCTAGAAGGCAGTGATGGAGGAACGATAGTCCATTTGGCCACCTTCTTGGACCAATACTTGTAGTGGCTTGCTCGTTGGCTGGCCACTTGTTGTGCAAGCTGTCGGATTGTATTCTCGGTCTCAAAGCTACCGGCGACTCGAGTGTGCGCCCTGGTAGAATCATACAATTAGCAAAACGAAGCATGTTAGGATGATATAAGCTTACCGCATCTGATGCTGCGCGATGCTGCCCAAGAGATAGCGCAGCATGAGTTCAAACTTGATTTGCGTCAACCTGTGCCGAAAATATCTAAGTTGAAGGTCGAGTGTCTCCCAAGACTCATAGCGCGACACATTGGTGTGAGCGATGCAATCTAGATACTTTCCCGTTTCCTCCCGCGGGATCTTGTTGATCTCCTTGTCGCCAACAGCATTCTCTGTCTTCCGGACCAACATGATTAAAATACCGATGTAGATCTTTTCGCACGTGACTTTGAGTCGCGTGATGTCTTCCAGACATGGTTTTGTGAAAGCATCTCCATTCTCTTGAATCAAATCGTCAACCTTGATCAATGTCAAGGCAGTTGAATTGACCAGATTGATTAGCTTGGGAAGCGTTTGTCGGGCTGTTCTGTTGCCTTCCGACTGTACTTGCAGGGAGCTTGCAAGACTGAGGCCTAGTTTGGCGACGGGCTCAATATCGTTGTGGGCCATGGTTCAACAAGGATCAATATGGCAATGAGAAAAGAAGAGAGTAGAAAATAGTTCAATGTCCTCTGGTTTTATTGAAATCAGGCAGCGCGTTGGAAGCACGCCATTTTGCTTTGCTTATGATTACCCCTCAATACGTGAAGCAGGATAGCCAATCATCAAATGTTGTTGGCTGTGCTTCTGTCTTACGTGACTCTAGGACTATTGAACAACGTGTCATACATAAGCCACCATTGTAACGATTGGCTTTTGGGTCAGCACTTTGCTGCAGTAAGACGCATTTGGGAGGAGAAGCCTTGACCGCTCCTTGCGGGGTTGAAACGTATCTCTATTATGGTTGAGATAAAGGTCTGGGAGAAACTAATGACCTACAGTCCGACATACGCGTTTTGCAGTCGGCATTGGTAGATGCCTCAATACCGTAATATAGTGGTAATACAGTTATTTGTTGATCTGTCTTTATTCACTCTGGTTTAGGGCCTGTGAACTGTTATCGCACTCTCAAGAAATATACAATCTGATTCTGTCTGAGACATCAGGTGGTTTCGATTGGCACACTAAAGCAAGGACCAATGATATTATCTGGCCCCCAATCTCAACATCTTGGAAGGGTACTTCTTTCAGGCTGTGACTACCCAGTGCACTTTGTCGTTTTGAACAAGACACTGATGCCAATGAGGTGCAGGACTTTCTTTCTTTCCAACATTCGCTCAATACTTCATGTGCAATTTCCTAGCTCCATTTTGAATCACGAGTTGATTACCTGGTCATAAGACTCACGCGACGGCCTTGACGCTCGCTGGGTCATCTTCGGGTCAGCTGTTAATCAGCCCCCTTCAGCTTCTCCTCATCAGCTCTCCCCAGTCTCCTTGGCCAATGACCAGTATACGTGATAGGACTTTATTCATGCCTCAGGCATCTTTAACAAGAAGTATTAGCAGCCTCAGCCTGAATATAATACACTACCCCACCCGGATCTAGTCAACAACCTAACCCCCCGTTGACTAAACGTCCTGTGTCCTGTTACGTGTACACCCAAACGTACGTTAGTTTCAAACTCGTCTTACACACTTCGGCACAGCCAATGGATGCTCTCAGCATTGCCATAGAGGCGGCCGAGAGGACAGTGGCAGCCCTCCCGCCGGGCCACGCTGATCGAGCTATACTTTTGAACAACCTTGGAATCTGCCTTGTCGAGAGATTCACCCTGAGAAGCTCGATGGAAGACCTTGATCGTGCCATTGAAGTTGCCGATGCAACCATCGACTTTACGCCTCAACAGCATCCTGATCGACCACGTTATATGGATAACCTTGCGACAAGGCTCGGTATGCGGTTTGGGTTGACCGGGTCGATCGATGATCTCAATCGTGCCATTGACCTTGCCGAAATGGCCGTGGAAGCTACACAACCTGGCCATATTTATCGCGGCCGTTTCTTAGGCAACCTCGCCATTTGGCTTTGTAAACGATTCGAGGGCATTAGTTCGACGGATGATCTGGATCGCGCTATCTGGGCTGCCGACATGGCTGTAGACGCCTTATCAGACGATGCATCTCGGCGGGCCAACTACTTGAGTATTCTGGGCAATTGCCTCGGCAGGCGATACCAGCAGACAGGATCCATAGATGACCTCGACCGTGCGATATCGGTTGCTGAGCTATCGCTAGAGGATCCAGACCAAGATGTCATCCATCGAATTGCTTACTTGAACACTCTCGGGCTGTGGCTTGGTGAACGATCTGACCGAACCGGCTCAAAGGCCGATCTTGATCGCGCTGTCGAAGCCACTGATATGGCAGTCGAGGCTTTACCGCCCGAGAACCCAGATCGAGTCATGTGTCTGATCAATCTCGGCAAGATTCTCGGCAGACGATTTGAACTGACTGGGTCAATGAGTGATCTCGACCGCGCCATTGAGGTTTCTGATGCTGGGCGGGAACTCTTGTTGCCCAACAGCCCTTCTCAAACCGCATGTCTAAATAACCTTTCCATGTGGCTGAGCAGGCGATTTGATCGGGTTGGATCGATGGATGACCTCAGCCGGGCTATACAAGTTGCTGAACTGGCTCTCACAGTCACCCCTGCGGATCACCCCGAGAGGTCAGTCTGCTTGGGTACTCTTGGAGTTTGCCTTGGCAAGAGATTCGATCGGACAGCCTCGATGGACGATCTCAACCGCGCCGTTGAAGTTGAAAGCACGGCAGGAGAGTCCATTCCTCGAGGACATCCTTTGAAAGCGAGACATTGGGATGCCCTAGGCGTATGGCTTGATAGACGATATGACAGAACCAGCTCGATGGATGATCTCAACTACGCCATAAAGGTAGCTGAAAAGGCAGTAGAGGCAACTCCTCTAGAGCACATGGACCGAGCCAGTTATCTCAACAACCTCGGATGCTACCTCGACAAGCGATACGAGCAAACTGGTTCCCCGGATGATCTCAACCGCTCTCTGTCGTGCTTCAAGGAGGGTTGGGATTGCCCAGGCACCCCCACTTCTATCCGCATTCGTCTGGCGCTGAGTGCCGCTGACACTTACGCCTCGCAGTCAAACTGGGAAGAATCAAGCCAGCTTCTCGAAACAGCTGTGGAACTACTTCCGGCTGTCAGTCCACGCTCATCAGCGCATAACGACAAGGAGCACATGCTCGCAAACTTTGTAGGCCTCGCCTCCGCAGCAGCGGCAGTCGCTTTGAACGCAGGCAGGGATGCCTACCACGCGCTGAAGTTGCTTGAGCTGGGCCGTGGGATCATCACGAATCTACTGATGGATATGCGAGGTGATATTTCCGACTTGAAGCAAAGACATGCTGGTTTGGCGGATGAGTTCGTATCCCTTCGGGACGAGCTCGATTCGCCGGCGGATAGCCCATTTCTTTCAGTGCCCAGCAATGGTGCGAGTTCCCTAGAATCGCAAGCCAAACGACGTCGCGAGGCAGACCAGAGATTCACAGACCTCATTGCTGAGATTCGTGCTCAGCCGGGCTTTGGCAGCTTTTTCCTTCCGCCGACTGCAGATGAGATGATGGCTGCTGCGAGTTCGGGCCCCATTATCGTTGTGAATCTGAGTTCGTATCGCTGCGATGTATTTCTTGTACAATTCGATCGCATTTCAGTCGTAGAACTTCCTGATCTCAAGTCGGAAGAGGCCCAGAAGCGAGCTCAGGGCCTGCACTCACAAGGTCCAGCAGGATCGTTCAACATGGAATCACTAGTGGAATGGCTCTGGGATGTTATCTGCCGTCCATGCCTAGAAGCCCTTGGCTTCAAGGATCCTCCTTCTGATGATAAGTTGCCTCGTGTATGGTGGATTCCCACGAGGTATCTCAGCCGGCTTCCTCTTCACGCAGCAGGGTACCATAGTGCAGCGTCGTCATCCACCAATACGGTCATGGATAGAGTCATGTCGACGTACGCTTCATCCATCAAGGCACTGATACATGGACGGCGACATACCATTCGAGACCATGACGCTAATGAGCCGGACTCAGCCCTCCTCATTGCCATGCGCGAAACGCCCAATCTATCAGCGGGTGGACTCCTCCCATTCGCCGTTGACGAGGTGGATATGCTGGCAGCACTCTGCCCCTCACTCGGACTAGAACCCACTAAGCCCCGGCGGCGCAGAGACGAGGTCCTCAATGGTCTAAAGAAATGCAAGATTTTTCACTTTGCTGGCCATGGGCAATCTGATCCCGCGGATCCTTCGCAAAGCTGCTTGATCCTCGAGGACTGGGAGACGAACCCACTGACGGCGGGTACACTTCGTGATCACAGGCTGCAAGATAACCCTCCCTTCTTCGCCTACCTGTCCGCCTGTTCCACTGGGGCCAACGAGTCTGACAGGTTCGCCGACGAGGGAGTTCATCTTGCCCACGCCTTCCAGCTTGCTGGGTTCCGGCATGTAGTTGGAACGCTCTGGAGAGTATCTGACAGGTATTCCGTCCATGTGGCAAAGGTGCTCTACGAGACGATGCAGCATGAAGGTGTGACAGACCAGGCCATATGCTTGGGTCTCCACCGTGCTGTCAGGGCCCTGCGGGATGGTCGTATCGAGATGGATGCTGCTTTGTCGAAACGAGCTGCTGAGATTAGGGATATTGTTGGTTGCGAGGAGGATACTAAGCCACTTTACTGGGTTCCCTATGTTCACTTTGGTGTATAGTGTTTTAGACACGCACTTCGCTTCTCTAGGACTTGTGAAGCACCTTTCGCGAAAACGTGGTGGGAGGAGTGCGACAGATTACTAATGGCGACCGCGACGAAGACAACAATTTACAACGTCTGTCCTAGCCATCGGACGAGGATTGAGTAGATGAGTGTCAAAGAAGGAGTCGGGAGGCCACAGGCGACCACGCACGGATGCTAACAGTAAGTCAGTTCAGTGCATGGTCATGGACGAGCACACATACTTGCCACATGTTCGGTCAGATGTGCGGGTCTTGGAAGTGAAAACTGGGATGTCCTGTATGAAGAATCTTTAGCAAGGTATACAAGAGAAAGATAGTATGTGATTGTTGTTTTGGAGATGTGATTGATGGGCTCCTTTATGCCTTAGGCATATGGTGTATCACTGTGAGTTGATCCTCAGTTGGGTCAAGCCAGATCCCCGGCCCCTTCTTAATCTCGGAGGCTTTTAAGGAAACCCTCAGCACGCTTAGTCTGGATATCCAGATCCGTCAGCTATGCCTTGCCTTCGGAGAGCTCAATGCACACCTCACAGTCAGTCTATGATGTTGTCTTTGACCAGTCGCCTTGCGTTGTAATCCAGTAGGCTATTGCAACCTGGGTTTTCAAGCCCCCAACAGAAATTCCCCGTTGTATATAGCTTGACTAGGTCTCGGGACGGCTCCATCAAATCACCTACTCAGCCACATAGCAATGTCGTTTAGGCATGCGGTGATTCCATTTTTCGGCTTCGTTTTGAGCTGCCGACTGGTTGACCGACCATTCCTTGACAACTTTACCTCTGAGGGATCAAATCTCCACTTTCCGGCCAGAAAGCCGACTTATCCTGCACGGCAGATTACGGATCAATCACGGAACAGTGCACGGCCATCTAAACAACCTTTCTCGGCTGTAACGGTTGTACCGGCCGTGGCTGGTATTGTACTGAGACCATCGGCTAGCGGCATCTAGCCTGTTCTGAACTTCCGCCTTAGCCAAGCAAGAGTATCCTGATCATGATTTCATAGGACATCTTTCATCATTACGGAAGCGCTGTAAAGCGCTCACATTATACCCCCGCGAAAGCAGGGCTCAAGGCATGAGTAGCTGTTCCAATAGGGTAATTGAATTGAGCCACTATGTTTAAATTCTTGCAAACTCAAATATCGGATTCAAAATACAGGTCGCGTGGCATATGGTAGTCAGTAATTATCGGATCTGGCGGCAGACAATAGGCTCAACTCGCCACTCCACCTGCCCCCTAACAGCTGCACGATAGACTCAACTACAGGTGATTCCATTATAAAGGATGATACAACTGTAAGCCGTGATCCGAGCCTTGATACCGCTCAATGGGGTTATACTACAACGCTTCTTACATCAACAGCCGTGTCATTTAGCATCGATACGAAGCTAGTGTTTTATATTTCTTCACCTGACTTACCTTGTACCACCACAGCTCATCATGGCTCGCTGCCGAAGCTTACCGTCCCGCAGACCTGAAGAAGAAGATACCGCTTCTGTCAGTACGTCAATGATGCAGCATTGTCGTACAACCAGGCGAAGGTCCGCCAGGACCGCGCTTAGGCCTGGAAATACGAGCATCAAACGCTCAGAGACTGACAAGGCTCATCAAAAGGTCCGTCAGGCCTGTGTGAGATGTAGAATGAAAAAGACCAAGGTAAGTCCTGTAACTCCGAGTCATAGCGTAATGAACGCTTGCTCATAGACATCACAGTGCGATGGTCAAACCCCTTGCAAAAGTTGCAGGGACGGCCAAAAGATATGCACTACCAGCGCTCGGAAAGCCATTACCTTGAAAAAGACTCCCAGAGGGCAAGTGGTGTGCCTCGCAGCGTTTATGGTCAAATCGCTGACAGTAGATGTAGGTACGCTGAGGTCCTGGAACAGTCTCAGTACATTTTGATAGAGACAGCCTGCAAGCTTTATTCCATGGTCAGACACTCACAACCTTGGAAGTTGGATGAGCCTCGGCTCAATGAGCATGGCCAACCCGAGGCGCAACACATCGCGAAGCTTCTGGGATGCGTACCACCAAACAGTGAGATCGACCTCCCAGTACAGTCCGTCTTCCCAGAAAATGAAAGTAGCATGGCGAAGCTGTATCGCGAGCTGGAAGAGCATGAGAGATCCGAAGCTGCATCCACGTCGAGTCTTGCGAGAGACAAGGAGTTAGCTGGTGACGAAACTGTTACATCAAAATCGCAAGTCTCGGATATTGAACTTCCCTATTACGAAGTCGATTGCGGAATACATGGTACCACGAATCTACCGCTCCAGACTGTGAGTGATGATTTGGGTCACGAGGGCACTGCGGCTGCTGACATGTATGGAAATGCCCTGTTTGCTGACACACGTCTCTCACCTCGCACATGGTCTAGCTACAACGCCGGGGAAAGCGACTTCACAATGTGTCATCTGCAAATGGCTGACGCAATGTAAGGTGATAGCATGCTGCACCAGGGTTTTCTTGTTCATGAGCCGAAAATATCTCGAGCCATCGAAATTGAGTACGTTTCATTCACCAGGCCATCGCCCGTGTGGTAGAATTACAGAAATCTATAGTTTCCAGAATGATATAACATAGTCGGGAGGGAAGAGTCAATATAGTGGTGTTTAAATCCGTAAATTTATTGCTAGCCTAACAATAAGTACGCCACTTTAAAAGTAATGTCCGGTTTCTTAAAGGTACCCTAATGGGAGAATAAAACTTCTGATGTTCAAACCAGGGTATTCTGGTCTAAAGTTCCACTAAAATACACTAAACTCATCTAATTCTTTTAATAACTTTAGGTAAAGGTCCTAAATTTTCTTACATCGGTACCAACCCAAGAGCTAACTATTATTCATTGGTATCGCTGCTCAGGATATCTCTTTTATTTGGAATTCCGAGATTACCATGTCAGTCGAGAGTCCTGCCAGGAACAAACACGCATACAGTCTTTGGCACCTCCGTAAAAGGATTGAGGCTGTTCCAACCACAGAATTGGTGTTGTTGGACTTGCCCGAAGACGGACCAGAGAAAAATGAGGTCAGGAAGGAGTATGTAAAGGTAGAAGCCGAAAGACAATTGATTTGTCAGGAGAGAGATGCAAAGATCGACTTCTTTGACAATGGTAAGCATCTCATGAGCAATATACACGAAGCCTCCGGCTTCATGCGGCGGTCGCCTACGAATTTTAGGCTTGACTGGGCTTTGATCAAGGTAAAGGATCGACGACAAGGATCGAATCGCCTCCCCGGTTTCGATGGATGGAGGAAGTACGCCCCTGAACTGACAGAGAAGCCACTCTTTACCTATGATAAGTCTCTCAAAGAGCAAAAGACCAGCCTATTCCCTTATCCCGAGACCCAAGATGGCGGTGGGTTACCATATGTTGATACGTTTCATGAGAAAGCGTCTGCGGCTGAACCCACCAACGAACGGCTGTACAAGAGAGGATTCTCGACAGGTGTTACTGCTTGGGTACTCGACCAACACAAGGCTGCCTGCATCATGAAGGACGACAAGCACGTACCGGGAGACAACTCTTCAAATGAGTATCTATTCATATCTGATACCGTTAAGCTATTTGCTGCCCGTGGCGATTCGGGGTCCATTGTGTACGACTTCGAAGGGGGCGTTATAGGTCTGTTGCATAGAGGGCAAATTCCAACCTACTCCGAAAAGTCGTATGCGGTTATTACGACTTTTGAGTTGGTATTTGAGGAAATCAAGTCATTTTTGGGAGATGAGGCAGAGATCAGAATTGCTGAGGAATAAGGCGATGAGAGGCTGGCGGTTTAAGGCTCCATCCTAAAGGCACAACAGCGCTATTATTTTCATAGCTATACACCTACAGATACTTGCAGGCTATTTCTGAGCAGAAAAATGAAGAGAATTCTACTCTAGCTAACCTTGGAAGTGTTAAGAAGAAGTAATCTCATTGCAGGCGCTGACTGCTTGTCACGAAATGAGAGAGATGGGTCGATCGCTACGTATCCCCGTTCAAACAAGCAAGGCTTATCTACCTGAACTGAGGTATCCAGTGGCAGTGTCTCTACTGATACTTGCGAAACTAAGGCTTTCTCACAAAGTAGTCCATGTTAATTATAACCTCCGTGCTTTTGCATTCAGACTTCGAATTCTCCGAACCATTCTCTGAGTAATTATTTCTTTCCGAGTTATAAAGAAATATATCGTGTCATGGAAAAGGTTAGGGCTCTTGGATATCGGCGATTTCGGGATATGAACTTCAAATAATCTTTACATGTCGTGATGGTATCTTCATGATATGACGTTTTGTGGAGACTAATAACAGAATTGAGTAAGGTTTGGCAAGGCTACTATAATAGCCATGAGGGTCTCGCAGAATTTAAGGGCATTGATGTGTGAGTATTTATGTCCTTAAACTCACAAGTATCACCAGCTATGAACGTGATTGCCATCGTACGAGGTGTTTTGAGGCAGATACTAAATCGCCGAACTAAGAAATCAGCGCTCGCCTCGGGGTTTAGTTAATACTGCGGGTTATTATTTAAGAATCTGCTAAAACAGCAGTTAATGGATATAATCCTGCAGACTTTTAGGCCCATAGTCCTCTTGCAAATTCACAACTACTCATTACATTAATATATTCTCATAATGCCTCGAAAAATTATTATTGTCGGTGGCGTTGCGGGTGGTATGTCCGCGGCCACCCGTCTTCGGCGTCTCGACGAATCAGCCATCATTACTGTGTTCGAACAGGGAGCTTATACCGGCTTCGCCAACTGCGGCATTCCTTACGCGCTGGGCAAGGTTATTGAGCATGACGAAGAGCTGATCCTCCGCACACCAAATGACTTCAAACAGCGATTCAATATTGATGTTCATCTTGGAGCTGAAGTCGTCAGTATTGATCGTGCAAAACATTCAGTCGCTGTACGGACTGAAGGAGATGGCTGTACTCGCCAGTTTGGATACGAAAAGCTCATACTTGCCCAAGGTGCCGAGGCATTTCGGCCTCCATGTGCTGGGGCGGAATTGGACAACGTTGCCACAATGCAGACAATTACTGACCTCCAAAAGGTACATGATTTGCTGTCGGATCGCGATGCAAAGCATGTATGTGTAATTGGAGCCGGATTCATCGGCATTGAGGTGGCTGAGAACTTGCGCAGGCTTGGACTCGATGTTTCAATCGTCGAGTATGGATCGCATGTATTTCCGCCTATTGATGGCGAGATGGCTGAAATACTTCACTCAGAGCTCTGTGAAAACGGGATTCAGCTATTCTTGAACGAGTCAGCCCAGATGATCGATAAATCCCGAGTCATCCTATCTAGTGGACTCGCCATACCCGCCGACCTGGTGATTTTAGCTGCCGGAGTCAGGGCCAGAACAGGTCTGGCGAAGCAGGCAGGTTTGGTGTTGGGCGCGACAGGAGTCAGCGTCATTACTCACATGCAAACCTCTGACCCTGACATATATGCAGTCGGGGATATGGTTGAGACACAAAACAACATCATGCAAAAACCGGCAATGCTCGCTCTGGCTGGCCCCGCCAACAGACAGGGTCGAATGGCGGCTGACCATATCTGCGGCAAGACGGTGAATTATCGTGGAAATGTTGGCACATCCGTCTGTCGGGTATTTGGTCTGACGCTCGGCTTTGTCGGACTTTCGACTCAAGTGCTCCGTCAACTTGGCCATGATCCTCTTTCGGTCACGGTGCACCCTCCAGATCATGCAGGATACTTTCCAGGCTCACAAACAATGACTATCAGACTTGCTTTCCGGAAGGAAACAGGGCACATAATGGGGGCGCAGATTATAGGCAAGAGTGGCGTTGACAAGAGAATCGACGTGCTGGCGACAGCAATGCAGTTTGGCAGCACTGTCTTTGATCTCGAGCATCTTGAGTTGGGATACGCGCCACCATATGGCTCCGCAAAAGATGCAGTCAACATGGTTGGCTTTGTGGCATCTAATGTTCTTTGCGGAGACTGCAAGATTGTCCAGGCTGAAGAGCTCACCAGAGAGAAACTCGACAAACTGCAAGTTGTAGATGTCAGCTCTCCCGAGGAATTTACTCGTGGCCACCTTTACCGGGCGGTCAACCTTCCGGTCAACGGCCTGAGGCAACAGGTGGCCGCTCTGGATAGATCAAGATCAACTTTGGTATACTGTCAAGTTGGCTACCGCGGCTATTTGGCTTACTGCATTCTCAGACAGGTCGGATTCGATGTCGTTAATCTGGATGGGGGCTTTAAGACAGTAGTTCAAGGAGGATATCAATCATTATGTAGCTGAAGTCTGACAAGTTGAATATACGAAGAGGGAGCGATTGCGTCTTATAAATTCTGTATTCTACGTCTTGGACTATGACTCTACGCATCAAACTAACTGTGGTGGCTACTTTTAGGTACGTAATCTATATAGCTTATACTTTACTCACCTTGACACATATGTGCTGTTACTCCAGTTGAGCTAAGCCCTTTTAGTATAAGGTCTCTGGGTCCTTTGAATACTCAACGGTGTACGTTAAACGCGTGTGAGAACAAAAGACCTTGGGGACGGCGTTGGTCACTGTAGCTTCCCAGAGCGAGTCATGAGGAAGCACGCCTCATCAACCATCGCACCAGTTATGAGGAGGCCATGATTCTGAAGAGTCATAGCCTTATCCTTGGCTCCTACATGCTGTTGTAGTTACCGGTTATAGTGAAGAAATACAGAATCTATAAACATTGTCAAAATAGCGCTAATAATCCGCTTACCTTCCGATTCTCCAACAAATTGTTGAACTGGCCGGGAAACATGCACGGGGCTCGCATTAGCACAAACAAGCGTGAGTACTTTTGACAAGGCGGACGGCAATTTTGGCGCCAACGTTACACTACGATTACAGAGGAGCTTAGGTGTGTGGGGGGTCACTGTCAATCTGACTGGCTGTGCCTGAGCAGGGGAGCCCACCCCCGGAGCACCGTGCCGCTCAACCACTATCAGGTGATTGCGGGGAGAAAAGGAGCATTAACCTCCGACACCCGCTTCTGGAAATAACGGATCTTGGTACACATTGGGTAATTCAACAATTTTGGGTGGAGAGAGTGTATCGAAAAGAAGGTGACTCAAGATGCTGTAGAAGTGTTATACGGATAAAAGCTACCGAACTTGAAATGCCATTGTTCTGTAATTATTGGCAGATCTGATAGCTTATGCTCACATCTCGCGCCATCCTCGCTCGCTCGGCACTTGTAGGATGAAGGACCACGGACTCGTTTGGGTTAGAGGAATTGCCGTCGCAGATTAATGTTAAGCATAAAGATAATGTTGGAAACAAGGCCCGGGTCTCCGTTATCAACTAGGGAGAGGGATAAGCTTCGTTTCATCCGACAGAGACCCCTGCTAGGGCGCACCCTATTTTGCTTTCTTTCGGAGCGTCCACTGTAGCATCTAAATACGGCATCGGTCCTTGGTCATACTCTACTGCGACTTGGCTGATCATGTCTCTCATTGGTATATGAATGCGACTTCTGCCCTGTTTTCAAAATCACGGTTCCGGAGACTCTACCCACGGCCTTCACCAATCATTGACTGGGGATTCGTCATCATGGTTTCCTACCGCTCGCTATGGCTTCTGGCCCTTGCGCCTCGTGAGTCTGAACATATTCCGCTTCGGCAGTTTCAGAATGCTGATCTTCACAAGTTGCCCATTATGTGTCTGCTCAACAATCGACGCCCGCGTCTTACACGGACCCCGACACTGGGATAGTGTTCGACACATGGACTGCAGCCCGTATGACTTTCGGTTTCACTTTTCCCGCAAATGGCCAGACCACAAACGCCGATGAGTTCATCGGATACCTCGTAAGGCAATACCGTATTCCATGTCGATGGCGCTCCTTTTCTGATAGTGGTAGTAGAACTGCGCGACTCCCAGCGGGAAGGGCACTGGATGGTGCGGTCTCTCCTACGGCGGACCCATGACAAACTCTCTCTTGCTCATGGCCTACCCGCACGATGGCGATATCCTTACGTCCTTCCTTTGGGCCAACGCCCAGGTCGAGCCTGTCCCGTACAAAGGCAAGGCTGTTCTGACCCAGATCTCTTCCAGCATCACTGCGGATGGCTTCACTCTTATCTACCGCTGCCAGGGCTGCACTTCCTGGTCGCAAGACGGGAACTCGGGTCAATTGGCAACTACATCTTCGATCGCCGTTCTCGGCTGGGCTCATAGCACCACCAATGTGATCAACCCGGAGTGTCCCCGCGAGGCCAGTATGCTCCAGCACGACACCCAGAGTATCTTTGGTGGGCAGCTTACGAGCAACGCCTTCAACAGCAAGTATGACACGTGGGCTAAGCTTGCTACCAAGGTTGTCGAGGGTGACTGCGGTAGTGAGCAGCCTACTTCTACCGCCACCAGTGAACCTACCTCCACCGCTGCACCCAGCGGTACCCCCGTGCCAGACGAGACATACGATTACGTTGTTGTCGGCGGTGGCGCTGGTGGTATCCCCGTCGCCGATCGTCTCAGCGAGGCTGGTAAGAAGGTCCTTCTCATTGAGAAGGGGCCTCCATCTTCTGGTCGTTGGGGCGGTACCCGTAAACCAGACTGGCTCGCAGGCACCAACCTGACTCGCTTCGATGTTCCCGGACTATGTAACGAGATCTGGGCTGACTCTTCCGGCATTGCCTGCCCTGATACCGATCAGATGGCCGGTTGTGTTCTCGGTGGAGGCACCGCCATCAACGCTGGTCTGTGGTGGCGACCCAACCCAACAGACTGGGACTTTAACTTCCCCGATGGCTGGAAGGCTAAAGATATGGCCACGTACGAACAGCGTGTCTTTAGTCGCATTCCAGGTACGCGTGTCCCGTCTATGGATGGTAAGCTATACCTCGACCAGGGCTATAAGATTGTTGCTGGAGCACTTGACAAGGCTGGCTGGAAGGAAGTAAACGCTCTTGAGCAGCCGGCCGCCAAGAACCGTACTTACACCCATACGCCCTACATGTTCTCCAACGGTGAGCGCGGTGGACCTCTTGCTACGTATCTTGTCTCTGCGAAAGCGCGGAACAACTTCAAGTACTGGACCAACACCCAGGTCAGGCGTGTTGTTCGCTCCGGCGGTCACGTTACCGCCCTTGAGGTTGAGCCCTTTTCTGGCGCTGGTTATGTCGGCACTGTCAAGCTGACCCCCGAGACTGGCCGTGTTGTTCTTGCAGCTGGCACTTTCGGCAGTGCGAAGATTCTCCTTCGCAGTGAGTCTTTCCTTATCCGCGCGATGTTAGAGTTTGTTAGTTCTAATCATGCTTTATAGGTGGTATTGGCCCAGATGACCAGCTCAGTGTTGTGGCCAACTCCAGTCGCGATGGCGACTCGATGATTGCTAAAGAGCAGTGGATCAACCTCCCAGTCGGCTACAATCTCGAGGACCATACCAATGTAAGCACATATCACATAGTCAGCACAGTCAACAGATTATCCGGCTAACACTACGGTAGACCGACACAGTTATAAAGCACCCAGATGTCGTGTTCTACGACTTCTACGAGGCCTATGATGACCCTATCCCAGCTGATAAGAAGAAGTACCTAGGTCAGTATTCACGATGTTCTCCATCATAAGTCTGAAGGCTGACTTGGATGTAGATGCGCGATCCGGGATTCTCGCTCAAGCTGCCCCCAACATTGGCCCGATCATCTTTGACGAGATTCCTGGTGCTGATGGCCGCGCCAGATCGATGCAGTGGACCGCTCGTGTTGAGCCCAGTCTCGGCGAGACTAGCAACAGTAAGTAACATATGGCATTCGATGCAATGTATCAGACAAGACCTAACTTTTGAATCAGAGTCCATCACCATTAGCCAGTACCTCGGCCGTGGTGCCAAGTCACGCGGTCGCATGACCATCACAAGTGCTCTCAACACCGTCGTCTCTGGTAACCCCTACCTCAATGATCCAGAAGACAAGAAGGCTGTTGTGACAGCCCTCGACAACCTTCGCAAAGCTCTTTCTGGCGTGCAGGGTCTGGAATGGCTCCAGCCCGCTCCTGGTGTCACTTCCCAGAAATATGTCGATGATGTAAGTGGTTCCTAATCTCTTTTGGCGTTCGAGGCAGAGTCTAATGGTGCTTGCAGATGGTCGTGTCGTGGAGCAACCGCCGTGTCAATCACTGGATTGGAACCAACAAGCTCGGCAAGGATGACGGTCGCCAAGGCGGTAGTGCTGTCGTTGACCTCAACACCAAGGTCTATGGCACTGACAACCTCTTCGTTACGGACGCTTCTATCTTCCCAGGCATGGTCACCACCAATCCCAGTTCCTACATCGTCACCGTCGCAGAGAGGGCCAGTGCCGCTATCTTAGCCCTTCCTGTCTCCAAGGCCCAGGGGCAGTACCAGCAGTGCGGCGGCAATGAGTGGACCGGTAACATGCAGTGTGTCAAGGGCTTCTACTGCAAGATTCTGAACCCATTCTACTCTCAGTGCTACCCTGAGTCTAAACGATGAGGCTAGGTAGTGTAACAAGACTTGAACTGTGCTGCCACAAAGCTTCAATATGAGCAACAGCCGAGTTCTCTTACACCGTGAGCGGGAGGTCGATAGGAACTATCCTGCATTAGGCAAAATACCCTTGTATAGACCCTCATCATAGCTCTGACATCTTGATACAAAAGGACAAGCCCTGGACTTGTGACACGGATTGATGTGATTAGTCGACATAGTCTGTGTGCATCGGTAATCCTGATAATAGTAGGTGCACAACCATCATAAGCGGATAGTCGCACTCATAGCGGAGCCTCGGAGGCTGCTTGCCCGCATTTGATAGTCTCCTTTCGGCAGCCCTCGGATGCATGATCTTTGTTGCTGATTGCCAAAAAAGGGCATCGTTTAGACTCGGATATTATATGAATGTGGCCAGACTTCCAATCACCAACTTAGACTATTCAACATGGCACGGTGCACATAGCCGAATGAACGTTATTCTAGGACGAATAAGAACCAAAAGGCCCTTTCAGCATTCAGACTGTTACCTTTATGGACTTTAGGCTGTGGTTAGACGAAAAGTATACAACAGAAGTTAAGGCGGTTCACTACCGCAAATCTACCCAAATCTCCACCGGGTCTATCATCTCTTTCACGATCAAGCTTCCTTGTACCTTTAAACCCAATTCCGTACATTTCCGCCTTTACTCCCCCTACCTCCAAGTCCATCACTCCACAAAAGAGGCCTTTTGTTCTTCGGGAAGTCCAAGTACCAGTGTGGTGAGGTCTTTCCTCACTCCCTTCAGCGGTTCATCTCTTTCACCCTTCTTAGCTCACGTTAAATGTATGAACCGGACCAACTTGGGCCATGATCCGAACAACTAAGCCATGGTACATCACTGGAGTAACAACACCATTCCGACTATAACAACAACCATATGGTAGGACATGATCTGATGTCTGTGTGCTTCTGATGAAGACACCGTCGATGGAATAGATGAAGCCTCCCCAGGTTCCAAAGGACTGAGGCTATGTGTCGACCCGGAAGCCTCAGTGTCTTTAGTGGCTTCTACCTCGGTGGCGAACGTCGTTGAGATAGCTGGGCTATGCCCATGGCCAGATGCTGTATCAGAAGGAGCAATATGAGTGTCGATTTGAGGCGCTGATACAACGCTTGGTTGTATTGTTAGGCTGCCTGAAGAAAGTTGCTGGTCTTGGGGACCGGACGAGGCCTTGGAGGGATTCAGCGAGTGAATAGATTGTGGTGCTGAGGCAACCGGTCCGTTCTTGATTTTGTGCTCTGGCGAAGGCTGTGTTGTAGCATGTGACTGATGGTTCTCGTCACCTGGTCGATCGGTGTTGTGCTGGCCTTGTGCGGGCGAAGGGCTGGGTGACTCTTTGTTCTGTGCTTCATTTCCTGATCCATGGGCTCCGGCCTCAGTATCCAAGGGTCCATTCTTGGAATTCGGTCCGCCGCTGTGTTGCTGGTTTTGTGTTGGCAAAGGATTAGCTGTGTCTTTGTCTTGTGCTTTGCCTTCCGATTCTTGAGTTGCGGCCCCAGTATTCAAGGGTCCATGAGCATACTCCGGTTCGTCACCTTTCTGTTGTCCTTGCGTAGGTAGGGAGTTGACAGGCTGATTGCCCTGTGCTTTGTCGGCTGATCCCTGGGTAGCGGCTACGATATTTGATGGTCCATTCTCGTAATCAGGTCCGTTACCGTTTTGTTGTCCTTGTGTTGGGTGAGGTTGGGATCCGACATCTACTCCATGGCCAGGTTGAATGCGATGACCGTCATACCAGCCAGAAGTTCCATAGCTCACACTACCAGTTTCACAAGCAGCAACTGGAACCACCATGGTGACAATATCCTGCCCCTGATAGCCACAGGCTTGGCAGGGCGAGATGATTGTAGTCATATCTACCGGTGGATACTGTTGGTGATCACAATTGCATGCAGTATATTGCAGGGTCAATGTTATGCAAGTGGTCGTAAGAGCTCCTGGCCGACTTGGGTTGATAGTGACATACGTGACAGTGGTTACTGTCTCTGCAATGACAACCTCCGTCACAGTGACACCCTTGGTGATATGGATGGTTCGGATAGGGCCGGGAGTCACTAGAGATGGAGTGCTAGAGATTGAGCTCAACTTGGATATAGTTGGGGATACTGTAGTGACTCGAGAAGAGATTGAAGAGGAGGAGACTGATTGACTGGAGGTTTTCGTAGCAATCGACTTGGATGTCGATACGAAACTCCTTGTTCCTGAAGCCTGTGAAGCTTGTGAGACCTGTGAAGCCTCTGAAGAGGAGGACGAAGAAGAAGAAGAGGACGAGACTGCCTGACGATAGATTGTCAATAGACGATTGGACGGAATGGCACGGCGTCTGCCTGAGTCGCCAGTCATGCCTCCACAAAACAGACTGGGATCACCAGGGCACGGGATGCTACAGCGCTCATCTAGTACAATTTCTGATCCAGCGAGGGAATCAGCCTTGTAACACGTCCTGAAAGCAATTAGCTTGGACACAATTGATTGTTGAAACACTCACTCTTCATAGACACCGACATAAATGCTCCCAGCAGCCAATATGACACAGATCTCTGTAGTCATGTTGGCCTGGGTTGCTACCTCTGTAAAGGTTGGAAATCCCTCGTCGGATCTCAGACAGGCAATAAAGTCATAACCATCAAGAACCTGGATATTTCTTGGGCTTGTAGAAGGAGTTGATGAAGCCGTCGAGGACGTCAAGGAAGGTGAAGTTGAAGATTCCGATGGTGACACGCCTGTGACCGACAAGGACTGTTGTTGGGTGGATAGTACTGTGGACGCCGTGCCGGTCGTACTCTGACCGGCGCTGGTGAAGCTTGCTTCCTGTGTTGTAGAACCAAAAGAGATAGTTGTTGTCTCACTGGTTGACGTCTCTGGGCTTGGGGTCTCCGTACTGGCAGAGGTTGTGATGGTGGAGGTGGGGGTAGTTGATGTTGAAGTTGAAGTTGTCGTGCTACTGGGTATAGAAGAATGAAGAGAAGATCCTTCCGAGGTTGATGTTCCAGGCTCTATAGTAGACTCTGATGTAGAAAAGTCTGTGGACAAAGACGTAGACTGGGGTTCAGACTGTGATAGTTGTGACGTGGATCCTGACGAGATGGGCTCTGAGGATGTCGATAAAACAGTAGAGCTTGATGAGGTCAATGATTGGGCGGATGATGTAGATGTTGGTGACGTAGTTGTTGACAATGTCACTGATGAAGACGATGTAGCTGACGAAGATGAAGATGAAGATGTAGACGACGAGGCTGCAGATGATGTACCTGACGAAGTTGAAGATGCAGACGATGTAGACGATGTGGCTGTAGACGACGCAAGTGTAGAAGTCGTAAATGTAGATGAGGCTGCCGTATTAGACGTAGATGTAGATGATGTAACTGAAGAAGACGTAACAGCAGACGACGTGGACGTCAATGATTCAGTTGTAGACCCTAGAGATGTCGGTGACACAGATGTTGATGATATTGCCGAGGTAGTTGAATCGGCTGAAGATGAAGATGTTGAAGGTAATCGGGCTGGGATTATAGCCATGTCATAGGGAGGAGCAAAGGTGTAACCAACATACTCAGTAGCTAGGTAGCAACGATTCATAGAGACAAAGAATGATACTCCAATGCAAGTCTGATCAGTTTGGCATAGGTCCATACATTGCTCAAAGCTGCCAACTTGAGTCGTTGACGAGGGAGAGCCCAACAGTATTCCTGCACATGTAACTTCGAATATTGTATTAGAAGCACCGGTATATGTAGCGCCTAGTTGAGCGCAGGTTAGTGGTGCTGCTGATGAAGTTGTAGATGATGCAGATGAAGTTGTAGTAGAAGACGTCAAGGATACCGAGGAGGTTATATCAGGTGCAGACGTTGAAGATGCTGATGAAGTTGAATCAGCTGAAGATGTTGAAGTTGATGAGACTGCTGAGGATGATGAAGGTATTGGGCCTATCTTCAAAATGAAATCAGTGCCCGTAGTTGAGAATGTGGTTGAGACACCCGCATATATAGTGCAATACGTAAATTGCTCGTTGTAAGTTGCACCATCACATTGGCTATCAGTGTCGCAAGCCTGCAAACATGTCTGCAAGGTATATCCACTTCCAAGTCCAGACATCGTATTGTATGCATTGGGCGAGCCATCACATGTGACTGTAAACTGGTTGGTCGTACCATCATGGGTACCACTCTGGCATGTTGGAGCTGTTGATGTTGAGGATGTTGGGGGCGCCGACGAGGTTGAGTCGGCTGAAGAAGTCAAAGAAGCTGATGAGATTGAATCAGAAGATGTTAAGGGTGCCGATGAGGTTGAATCATCTGAAGATGTTGAGGATACCGAAGATGAAGATGGAGACGGGCGCGATATAACGGTAGCTGCAGTATATGCGGCTGAAGATCCAAAACCGGTTATGCCACTCTGGCGGTATAGATAACAAACAGAGCTGACCCAATTTACGCCATCACATTGTACATCATTTGCGCAAAGGTCCAGGCATTGCTGTAGGTTCTGGGGAGCACCTGAAATTGTGTAGTAATTGCCCTGCAGGTCCGTTCCGCATGAAACCGAAAGCTGCACACTGTTGGCACTTGTATAAATGCCATCTTGGCAGGCCCCTGATGTTGTTGTAGCTGACGCATCAGAAGTTGTTGAAGACGAAGAAGGACGTGATTGAACGATAGCGGAGGCATATCCAGCTTGGGTGCTTGTACCGGATATGCTATTTTGGGAGAATGTATAACAGGTTGACCCAGTCCAGGTTACTCCACCGCATGCTGCATTATTTGCGCAAAGGTCCATACACTGCTGGAGGTCTGTTAGGGAATCTGAACGTCCTGAGGGCATGCCGCCGATGGCCGCGTCGCATGAAATTGAGAATTGTACACTGCTCGCACTTGTATAGGTGCCAGCCTGGCAACTTGCTGACGATGATGTTGCAGCCGATGCAGACGAAGTGATTGACGACGGACGCGAGCGGATAAGAACGACATCATGGTTAATGCTAGCATCCGTACGGTCAATTGAGCTGTACAGCGCACAAATGAACATGCTGTGGTCCCAATCTGCCCCATAGCAATTCACATCATTGGCGCAGGCATCCCAGCATTCTCCCTCGTTGTTGCTGCCAGGGGAATTGTAGGCCGAGCCGGTCGTTACAGCATATCCGCATTGAACTAACAGTTGCGCACCATTAGAGATAACGAGGCCATCAGAACATCCTCCCGCTGATGCTGACGTTGTAGTCGATGCAGAAGAAGATGTTGACGACGGTCGCGATTGGATAACAGCTATGTCCTCTCCGCTGTTGCCATTGTCACTAGGAGAAATATACTTATACAGCGCACAATCATAGAAGTTGCCATTCCACGACACTGCAGCGCATTGCACATCGTTCGCGCATTCATCCCAGCAACTATTCTCGGACCGGACGTTGGGAGATGAGTAGGACGTGCCTGTCCAGGTTTGTGAGCATTGAACTGACAGTACCACATTGTTACCGCTAGTATAAGAGCCTGCTTGACAGCCCCCTGATGCTGCTGATGAAGTAGTCGACGCAGAAGAAGTCGTTGAAGATGCCATGGATGTCGAAGTGGTAGAGGACGATCGCGGAACAACAGCCACATCGTAGTTACTGTTGCCATTACCGGCAGATACAGTAGCCGAGCTATATAGATAGCATACTGGGCCAAAAGCGCCGTTGGGGAAATACTGTGCTGCATAGCAGGCAGATTTCGCGCACTCGTCAAAACAACCATTCTCGTCGGCGGGGTAGGCCTGTTTGCTCGGAGTGCCACTTAAAGTTGCTCCGCAAGTGACCTGCATGACCACATTGTTGGAGCTTGTATATGCGCCTGATTGACAGGCTGCCATTGCGGTACTGGCCCAGAGGACCAAAAGTCCGATTTGCAGCTTCATGACGCGTGAGCTGGTAGTCAACGAGAGACAGAAGTAACTGATACACGATCGATGCAATTCAAGGGAGCTTTTAGAGACCCTGTATCTTTAATTTTCTTTTTTTTTCCCTCTTCTGCATCAGAGGTTTATTCATCTCTCAGTTTAAGCCAAATCAGGCCTTAAGGTTCAATTACATTCCTCAAACTCCATGCTTAGGCCTGGGCCGATGTTGCAGAATACGAGTAATTACATTCAGCTTAATACAAACTCTACAACCAGCTCAACAGCATTGCCTTGACTTTTCTATATAGACACCGATAAGCACAACAAGATAATGAAGCCTGCAAACTCACTGTACTTACAGTACAAAGTGCAGTTTTCTTTATTACAAATGTCCGCCACGTCTGTGAGCTCGGATACCGGCATGTCATTACACACGGAGGGGCTCTAAGTTCGAGACCCAGGCAGGTCGGATGAGTTCCGTACTTAGTTCTAACCGTTATCTCGACCGTTATCTCGACCGTTATCTCGACCGTTATCTCGACCGTTATCTCGACCGTTAATATGTTACGGTTTATTTTAACGTCGTGGCTTGCACTAAAGAAGTTTACTGTGGGCCGCGAGAGCTTTCCAATGACCATTCTCTGTTATGCCGAAAATCCGTGGAAGCGAGTGATTTTTCAGGGTCTCGAAGCGCCTTTTGGCTAATGACCTCCTGAATTCGCATAGCGTTTCGAGTGATGGCTTACACTATATCCACCAGATCAGCTCACACGGAGAATCAGTACTAGCATAGAAATACTCCATGCCTTTGATAAGAGTGTTATTTCGAGTTGGTAGAAATCGCCACTGATACTTAGAGCACGCGCCTCACACGCCATGCCTATAATGGTACAATTTGGATCTACGTAATTGAAGCTGTGGATAAAAAGTCACATTGGCTACAGGACGGGCTACACAAAATTATAGGGATGTCCTACCAAGAACAAGCTCTAGCTGATTCTGGACTTGACAGAATGTCAATAGCCTTACACTCAATGGTTCGGTAGATGTCAGCTTCCTACAGACGAAGTATGTCTCGCCTAAGTAAACTGGAGGAATTAGTTGGTGGAATTGTCTCGCCGCTTAGACCTGGTGAGTATCCTCCAAGTCTAGAACAAAATAGCTACAAAGTTTGTCTCGAACGCTCTTGTCAGCATTGTGCTGCCGGACTCGCCATTTTGAGAGGTCATGTTGAGAGCTGAGCAAATCTTGGGGCCATACCTTGGCGATGGCTTATGGAAGCTTTCTCGGTTCTCTTTTTCCTAAGGCTATCATGCCGCCGTTCCGTCGGGGATTTAAGCGACGGATTCGGATCCTAGCTTGGCAAACCGGATTTTAGATACAATGTTCTTCTGATGCAAACCGCCTATCATAGCCATTCCTTGCTGAGCGGATTTATGATTCCGGATACATACCTTAATGTAAAAACGTATATTTCCCCCAGGCTACTGCATCTCCAACGACAAGATTTATACAGATATTTATCAGACAGATCTACTGCTCAGTAGCTTCATCATGTGTACAGCGTTTCTTATTGTCTGTCCCCATCTGGTACCTCGGGTTTATCACTATGGCGTTTTAGGGTAAATGCCAGGGTGCCGGCGGTTCGCGCCGAGCGGATAGTGGTTTATCCGCTCCGAGATCCTGGCAATGGCAATGAGGTCCAAGCAATGAGAACACGCACTATCTCATCTGGACCCCATAGAATGCCATTAGTCTTAAAGTCAATGCTTCGCTAAATGTCAGCCTATCGCGTATGTCTCCCTTGAGTATAGAGGAAAGCGGGGGGAGTTGTTGGTTAGAAGTGTCTAGCCGCTTGGAATTTTCAGACATACATCCCTAGAACAGATTAGCTGTAAAGTCTATCCCGAGTGCGTTTCTCGGCAGCATACTGCCAGACTCCATTCAAGAGATTATTTTTAGAGCTAAAACAAGCTTTGGGCCTGATGCAAGCTTTCTTGTTTCTCTTTTATTTCAGGCTATTGTGCCGCTGTTCCGTACATGGTTTGAGCACCAATTTCTCGGCCAAATACTTGCAGCTTAGCTAATAATTAATTAATACTAAAGTCTCGTGAGATCTCAACGAGACACATTAAGCCAACACCCCAAAACGCCCCACTATACTGTAATAGTTCTCAGGCCGTGAAATTTGAACGAACAATCTCAAGCATTATAGCCCTATATTTGGCTCCTATATATTTGTCTACAGAACAACCTTGGCCGTACGCTTCCGCTACAACCCTGCCTGAAAGGGAAATAAGTGCCTTACTACGACTGGTTCATGTACAGAGACTATTAACAGTATTCTAGAGGTATTCAAAAGAAATTATCCAAGAGACCTAGTACTAAAAGGAGTGTTTCTAAGTGTTATAGCTAGTATAGTAAGGGGTTTTATATTTACCTTATTATTTGCTTTACATATTATATATTTTATCGGTATTACTACTACACATAAAGCGTTTAGTATAAATATCTGTTATCTTTTAATAAAGAAAGTTAGTTTTAAATTAACTGCATACTGTAGCTAAATACCCTGGCCAGAAATCAGTTAAGGAGGAACCTCTGCCAGGTCCTCGTGTGATCTAACTCTTTTGTCTAACCATGCATTTCAACTTCATTTCCGGATGATTTATCCAAGTGTCAGGATCCCTCTTCCATTCTTCAGCTTGATCGCCGGTAAGTTGCAATTCATAACCCTCAACCAAATGAACCAGAATTACTCTCAACATCATATCCGCCACGTACTTTCCCATGCACTGTCGCGGCCCAAAGCCAAACCTCCAAAAGTTATACCTGAGTTTGACTGGACTGAGAGATAGAAAACGCTCTGGGTGATATTTAAGACCGTCTTTTCCCCAGAACTGGTTCCGCTGATTCAAAGCGTATGCGTCGACGATGAAGTTGGTGCCAGCGGGAAAAAGATAACCATTGATGACACGGTCTGTTGGAATTGCCTGTGGAACAGAAAAGGCAGCGAGGGGTCGGAGCCGGGATGATTCCAATATACATGCCGATAGGTAGGTGGTTGAATCAGTGAAGTAGTTGTTGAAGTCCCCTCCCTTTGGGCGTTGTTTCCATTCTCGTACTTCATCAAGGATACGCCGTTGGTTCTCAGGGTAGGCGGCTAAGAACACGAGGTTCCAAGAGATAGCCCCCAATGTAACATCCAGATTGGCAAAGAGAGTCTCATCGAGGGTGTGCAAGAGATGCTCTTGGGTCATCATGGCAGAAGTTACAGCATTATAGAGGTCCACGATTGGGGGTCGAGATCCAGCGTGGACAGCTCGATCAAGGGCATCCTGATTAAACTTAATCCACTGGTCTTTGAATGATTTAAGAGATTTGTTGGTTTGGGTAGGGAAGAATCGTGACCAATTGAATCTCGACAGACCGCCTTCCATAACCTTGCGAAATATGTCTTCGCGAAGAGGTGCAAGTTCAGCAAGAGTCTTTTCCATTTCCCCTGACAAACTTCCATAGAGAACATCAGCAATGATCCAAAAAGGGAGCATCTTCAAGTCTGCTGCTGGATCGATGACTCCATTGGGCAAGTTGTCTCCGGCTTCAAGAGTCTTGAAGTGACGTATGGTTCGCTTCTGTATGGTTTCCAAGTATTTCGGTACCGTGCTTGGTATGAATGCAACTTCTGAGACCTCTCTGACCCGTTTCCATTCATTCTGGCTCACGAGACCAACACATTTTCCAAGTAATTGCCCCAGTAAGTACCCGGAGTTGTTATTAACTGCTTTGATGTGTTTGTCTGAATCCTTGAAAACCTGCTGGACGTCTTCAGGCCTTGTGACAACACTATGATAGATTAGGCGAGAACTATATGACATTTCCGGGCGTACGTACACTTCAGGGTTTGAACCTGACCATATACGGTAGATGGGTCCATACTCTGACTCCCATTTACTACTGTTCTCTTTGCCGTGGAGGAACTTGGCTGCGTCTCCTTGGCCACTGGGGAACCAGTATCTGTTTGAGGGAAAGGGTTTTCCGGCCCCAACGTCACGGACTTGATGAAGCCTGGATAAGAAGGCCTGTATAATGTAAGCCATTGGTGTTTAAAGAATCATTGGATTGGCGCACATCGATAATGGTTGATAGTAACCAGTTCACTGGTCGATCAAAAACTCTCAAACCAAGGAAAAACAAAACGAGAAACGGCCCTATGAAAGGACTCCAAGTTACAATCGTCAAGTCATGAAGTGCGTGAGTTTTAGGAAGTTCAATCATTTTGATAGATGGGTTCAGATTGCATGTGATTCATCAGTGGTCTGGTAACACAGGCGGCAATGAATGGATATCTAAACTTTGGCTCTGCCCTATAGTAGAAAGTTGAAACCATTCGGGCGGCTTACGGTTCGAGCCCCACCTTAAAGTCCGGAGTGCCTTGCTAAATGAGGCTGGCTGGCTAGTGGCAGGGTTATTTCGGTGTCCGTTGCCACCTTTTCGGCCCATACACTCGGCTACCAAGGTTCAATTAACACTTCTACTATCACCGACACAAGCTTCCCACCAGATGAGACGTCGGCATTTACTAATCATGACCGAATCGTGGCGCTCTCTCCAGAACGTCCTTCACAGCGGGCCGGTCCAGCATCCTTTGGGCCCACTCATCAACAGCCGGCCAATCCTTTATATCTACACCAAACAGATTAAACATCCAAGGCATGGAGAATGGAAGATAAGACAAGTCTGCCAATGTGGGACGGTCCTTTAAAGCGATATATCTCTGCCCGGGTTCCGAAAGGCGTTTGTTGAGAATATCCCATTGCTTAGTGGTATTCTGGTGCAGTCTAGAGTACCGAGTTAGTAATTTATACACGGTTGAGTACTGCGGTCCAGCAACTTACTTCTCGATCGTCCTTGGAAGCTGAACTGGCTCTTGTCTATTCGGGTACCCTTTCAAAAAGTAGAGCCAATACTTTGCCGTAGCCCTGTACCCTTTATTAGCAAGCATCTTCACGTGTCTGACATTTCCAGTCGGCTTACCCCAGCCCAGCGGTCTGATAGGCCGTCCAAGAAAGCACAGCTCCCTTCTCGGCCGCTGTTCTTCCGGTCCACTCTCCATTGTTGTCCGATCGGTCCGCGAGATACTGGAGACAGGCAGTGCCTTCAAAAACAATAACGTCTTGTCCAGTTTCCGGATCGCGGTCCTTAAGAGATGGGACGTAGCGCTCCGGATGGATTTTGTAGAACCATTCGTCCTTGGTATCGATGATGGAAAGGACATAGGGAGTTTTTAGCTCTTCGGCTAGAATAATCGGTTTGATGTAGTTGATATACGATGTGGCATCAGCTACTCGATCAGCTTCAAGGTCTAGAATGCCTGTATTTCGAGCTATACCTTTGATGATGTAGAGGACCACCCTGCCATCGGCATCAAGGTCCCCTTTGACTATTTCACCACTCGCCATGATGACTCTTAAGACGTGATAGTATCTCCGGATCAGTGCTGTTTGAAGTCTATGCCTGTATCTAAATGAAATAAATACTAGTTATCAAGAACAGCGGACCGAACACCATATCGGCATCTGATTTCTGAAGATACCTTTATGGCCTCAAGTCAATAGCCTGTACCCAAGCATTCCTCAACGGCCAGATCTTCTCGGTCCGCCACCCAGCTCTTTCAGCTAGTTCGTTCCATTTAGCTTCGGTCCTTTCTTGGCCATTGACAGTCATCATCATGTTGATGTCTCCGTACACCGAAAGCCTACCACTTTTAGTGTCGGACAAGACGGACTCCAACACCACCAAACGGCTTGATTCGGTGACAATGATAGCATGCCGAATATTCTTGAGAATCTTGACAACAGTATCATCATCCCAGTCATGAAGGCACCACTTCATTGTGTAAACCTCATACTGGGGCAATTTCTCGAGAAAGTTTCCAGATATGAGATTTCCACGTGGTACGCGGTTCTCCAGGTCTTCAAAATGACCACCTTTAGTGAAGAATGGACTGATATGATCTATCACAGCCGGTCGGTCAAAGAGAGCCCCCGACATCCCGGGATTAGCTCGTAGGAGCGAGGCTAGTAGAGCCCCACTACCTCCTCCGATATCCATGACAGTTTTATCTCCAATCTCATGCCAAGGATAATCTGCCAGAATTCCAGGGGCCATCGCCTTGGCACCTCCTCCGAGGGTCTTGTGTAGTTGCGGAACCCAGCCTTTGCTTTCAAAATAAGCAAACATATCCAAGTCAGTGTCGAAGTTGACCTGTGCGGCACATCGTGTAGAGCCTGCACGAACAGCTTCTGGGATGCCTCTTGCGATATCGAAGAATTGATTGCCGTATAGTGTCACCCAATTATGCCACTGACTTGCATGATCCTTGAGTAATAGTCTGGATACATGATTCAAAGCATACTTCTCCGTTGCAGGCTCATAGGAGAAGATCCCCTTGGTGTAGAGAGGACGAAGGATTTGGCTGAGCCTAAGTGGCGTTGCATTAGTCGCGGTAGCCAGCTCCTCCAATGTCCTAGAACCGTTGACCAGATGACCAGGAACATCCAGGTCTACCGCTGCAACGAGACATTTGGTATCAGTGTATCCTAAGTGCCTGGTTAGTCCATAAATAACTGAATAACGAATAAGTTTGGGAGTAGATTACCAAAAAAATGATCGGCGAGGATAAGATGGGCCGGTTCCAATATCAACTGCATTTCTCCCAGCTTGTCCACTACCGATGTAGTACGCTGCAAGATCTCTTTGTCCGGCAAAGCTTGGTCACTGTGCAAAAGCTCTTGCAATTCTTTTTTGACCCCATCATTGGTTAGCACCGAGAGGAATGCTGTCAAAGATGCCTCAAGCTGGACAAGGGTCTGAATAAGCGACATGATGAGTTAAGAGTAATAACAAAATAACAGTATTACTTTAGTGAGAGACTAGCACTTGTACCGTTGTGTGTCGCTTAGCATTGCAGGAGTAGTAGTAAAATATATACCTACGTGACCAAATCGTGATTGGTTGGAGGAAGACACAGAGCTCAATGTGGAATGGTCGGCATGTTCTTTTCGGTCCAGATAACTACAGACAGCTAATAAGACTCCAGTTCTTTTCGGTCCGTGTCAGAGAAACGTCGAGTAGCAAAACTCTGTCGGCATTCGGCTTCATAGAACGTACACGAGAAAAATGCATACGGAAGCTATCTGTCAAAGGCTAGAGTGTTTCCAAGTGTGATTTATAGCGAGAAGAACCGTTTAAACATTTAATTGGTTTATTGGGTCGGATCAAATTGTGCGGGAGGATACCCTAGATTCCTACCGACAGCTAAGAAGACTTCATTTACGAGTAAGGCTATCAGATTGGCGTGAAGGAAGAGCTTCAGTCACACAAAGATTCAGGTAGGTTTGTGCAGACCAGAACAAGAGGATTCTTTCAAATAACTCAACATATACTCATGTCGGAAAAATAGCAGCGTGTTCATGTGAATATGTTCTATCTGGCATCAAGCCAGCTCAGCGCCAAGTTGAGCGGCTGCCGCACCAGCTGCCAAACAGCCCATACCAATTGCTTGGGATACCGCCTTCATCATGGTAGCACAATCTCCCACTGCAAAAACCCCCTTGACTTGAGTCTCAAACATCTGGCCCTCCGTCTTGATATCGCCGGTCGGTGTAAGTTCAAGCCCAAGCTGCTCGGCAAATGGCCCATTAATCTGCCCCATCGGCCCGTGCGCCAAAAATCCCTCAACCACCTCAGAGCCATCCTCGAACTTGATCACAATGTCCGAACTGTCTGTAGACTTCATTGAGATGCCCGAGATTTTGCGATTGTCGACCGTGATGCGACTCTTGGCCCCGGCTGTGCCAGTGGCTGTGAGGTCTGACTTGATTTGTTCGCCCAGACTGTCTCCTCCGTTGGTATAGATTACAGCTTTATCAGCAAGCCGCAGGACCATGCGAGCAAGATGGAGTGCCATAGGTGAGCTACCACTGAAGTTCATACCCAGCACACCTGCAGATGGCTTGCCTCGATCCTCATACCCATGGCAGAAGAGGCAGTGAAAACTGATAGCGTTAGTGAACCCAGAGTTCCATCTTGGGGGTTTAAAAAACTGAGACACTCACATTCCTTTGGCCCAGCATTCAGGGTAACCAGGAATATCAGGGAAAAGATCCTTCCATCCTGTAGCAAGGAACAGCTTTCTGCCTGTCCAAGTAATGCCATCCGCATCAACAAGCTCAAAGCCAGAGTCAGTTTTCTTGGCAACGTCTACCTGCTTGTCTACAAACTGCACTAGGTTTGCATAACGGCCCAAGAGGTCTTGACGAGCCTTGGAACGAAACTCGGCTGGTGACATGTGATCCCACGCAGCGAAGTTATGCATGTGGTTAGACGGGGCATTGCGGTAAACTCCAGAGTCAAAGACGGCTACTTTGTACACCTGGCGTACGAGGCCGGTTGCTACTGACAGTCCAGCTGGACCGCCCCCTATAATAAGGGCGTCAAAAGTGGTGTTTGCGGTTGACATTGCAAGAAGAATATGAGAGCGCATATATCAGCTTGGGTAAACAATTTTTCTTAGCTTCGGAAGGAGACAGATGTTTAAATTTGAGAGATGTTTAACCTTGTGAGGTGCTTTTCGGAAGATTAGACTCTTGACAACCGACGGGCCGAAGGAGTTATGCTGTAGTTGTGCAGGACACCGATGGCCCGATGCAGCGCGTGACAGGCCAACCTCAATTTGGACTTGCAGCAGCGCTCCTAGTCGACTCATGGTAGTAATCACAAAAGGAGTGATCCCACTGCTATATTGGGGAAATCTGTGATCAGAGCATCTTGTAAAGCCACTATACTTTGCAGCAACACATTATCCACCATGGACAACGCGATGAATAATGAAATGTTCAATACTGTGGCCCTAATCCTCAATGTTGCCATCAAGAATCTGGACTTTGATACAAGTTTTATTCAGAATGGAGGAGACTCGCTCAAGGCGACGTCTCTTGCAAACCATTTCCGTAAAAGAGGAATAACGGTCACACGAGAGACGATTCTCACGAGCGCTTCACTTAAGCATCTTTTCAGCCTCATCGAATACCCATCGATGGATCAATATTACGTACAAGTTGATCCAACCTCCGCAGACTCTTCAACTATTTTGTCTGAGAGCGACTGGCAGACAGTCTCTCCCGCGGAAAAAGATACCATGTCCAGCTCGAACGGCTCTAGCTTTAGTACATCACGTTCCAGCATATGTTCCTCTGCGCCCACGTTAGGAAATATCGCGATTCCTCCTGAAGAAGGTTTGTCGACCTATCGTTTCGACCCAATATCTACGGTACAAGGAGCCCAGCAGGCCACAGAGATGCAGCTGGCGCTTATTCACGGGACTCTCAAGGACAGTCAAATGAACATGATCCAGTTTACCATGGTGCATCGCAACGAAGACATCAATAAACTCCAGGAAGCGTGGAGGTTTATTGTCGAACAAGCGGATATCTTTGATATGACTTGGGCAGCACCATTGACTGGTACCCAGCATTCGCGCTTTATATGGGTCGAAAATCCATCAGAAAATGAAGCAAAGACAACTGCTATCGGTTCCAGGTTCACCGTTTTATCCCAAGATATAAATAGCGGTAACTCTCAAATTATTTGGACAGTACACCATGCCCTCACCGATGGCATTTCAGCCCAGCTTCTTCTTCGCAACGTACTAAGAGTCGCCAACGGCCAAATTCCAATGACCATGCCATCCTTTTGGGAATGGGCGCAAGATTTAAAGACGTACCAAGACGATCACGCCAACCTTGCAAAAGACTTTTGGTCACGGCAGAAGCAGCTTCATCCTGAGGCCAAGGGTACACTACAGTTACCAAAGCCCAACACGAGCAAAGAGTCCAACGAGGCCAAAACTATCACGCTTCCTATAGGTGATTTGCGAGATCGTCTGGTAGAGGCAGCAAAGCATTGCAATGTCACACTGGCTACTATGTTTTATGCTGCATGGGCGCTTGTCATGTCTAGCTTCTCCGACTGCAAGACTGTTTTTTTCGGTGCTCTCCTCAGTGGGAGAAATATCCCCATTGCAAACTCAGACAAGATCATCGGTCCTCTGATCAATTCGCTACCTTTGTACATCTTTGTAGACCCTGATGCTACGGTCCAAGAATTTCTTGCTTCACTATTCAGGAGCCTTCTTGACCTTGAGCAGTTTTCCTGGACATGCACGGACCATGGATTTAGTCGGGATTATGACTCGACGCTGTCTGTCGAGACATGGCAGGATGACTGGTCGGAATTCGACATTCGACCAGTTGCGACGTACAAGGCTCAGCAGAGTGATGTTCCGCTGGGCATAACTGTCGACACTGACAGCATTCAGTTTCAGTACCACATGGACAAACTCCGCACGGCGGACGCTGAGAGAATCATGTCTTCTTATCAAATTGCCCTGGAACAAATCACTCGAATACACACGCCCGTCATGATGGCTATGGAGGCTCTCGTGTCAGCACCAAGCCGAGCCCTCTTGGCCAAGTTCGGCAACTGCATGTCAGGTCGAACCACAAGGGCTTCTGTCAGCGATGATCTCGTCAGCTTGTTCAACAGATGTGTAGAGAAACATCCAGATGGTATTGCAGTCGATGATGGGGCTTTTCAAGTAACATATCGTGACTTTGACATCATGACGAGTCGTGTTGCTACCGGAATTGCATCGAGGATATCCGAAGGTGACATCGTTTGCGTTCACTCTGACAAGTCGCTGAACTGGATCGTGGCAATCTTTGGTATCCTCAAGGCAGGCGGTGTATACTCATCACTAGACCCTATCCTTCCATCAGAACTGAGAGCAACCATGTTTCGGAATGCCAAAGCGAAGTTGTTCCTCACTCCGAAGTCATGCCAACTTTGCCAAACACCATCGACTTGTGCTTTAAGCGCCTCGATAGACTCACTTCTAGCAAATCCTCTTGTTGAGCCCCAGAAGATAGACATGACACCCAAGCCATGGGCCAATGCCTATCTGTGCTTTACCTCTGGTTCTACTGGGACCCCCAAGGGTGTTATGTGTACCCACGAAGGGTTAGTTGCTTTCCAGAGCGATCTTGAGGTGAGACTTTTCGCCCAGCCTGGAGTTCGCATAGCTCAGGTTATGTCGGTTGCATTTGATGGAAGCATTCATGAGATATTCTCCGCATTGACGCATGGTGCAACCCTGGTTTTTGCCGTCCAATGCCGATCCCTTGGGTGCTTTGGACACGGCTCACGCAGCGATTTTAACGCCTTCTATCGCTAGGGTACTGAATCCCGATGACTATCCTATGCTCAAATGGGTAAGAGTCACTCCGTCCATGACCTTTCCTCTAGGGCTAACCCAATATCAAGGTTTACCTTGTCGGTGAACCGGTTCCTCAGACAGTATCAGATCGTTGGTCGTCCGTTAAAACGCTATACAATATGTATGGCCCTACTGAAGGCACTGGAGGAGCAACTATCAAGCGGTTGACACCAGGCGATCCAGTAACCATCGGAACGCCCAACCCAACGACAAGGATCTACATCTTGAACTCGCAGGCAAGACTCACTCATCCCGGCATGATCGGTGAGATCTACATAGCAGGTGTCCAAGTCGCCCGAGGATACGTAGGTCTCGATGACCAAACAAAAGAGCGGTTTCTCCCAGACACCATAATGAGAAATGGAGAGACCATGTATCGGACAGGGGATCGAGGGTACTGGAGCGAAATTGGCGAAATATGTTGCCTTGGTCGAAATGACCGTCAAATCAAGTTGCGTGGATATCGTCTAGATCTGAATGACTTGGAGGTTCGCATCTCGCGAGCCGCACCCGAACTTTCTGGAGTCGCACTCGCTCGAAAACAAGATGAGCTCGTGGCAGTTGTTCAACCAGAAGATGTCGACATTCAACGGCTGAAAGCCAAGATATCCTCAGCTTTGCCCCGTTACGCCATCCCACATCACCTTGTTGCTCTGAACAAGATTCCCATGACGCCAGCTGGAAAGGTTGACTATCGCGCTGTTTCAGATGCCTGCGAAAGAGTTTCACAGAGCCAGACTGAGCCTTTGAGCGACATGCAGCAGCTGGTCTCCTGCATCGTCTGCAAGGTCCTTGGAATTGAAGATACGAAGCAAGTATCTCTCGATTCAGACTTTATCGCCTTGGGCGGACATTCCTTGAAACAGATACGCCTTACCCAAACACTGAGTGAAACATTCAAGATGCGTATTCCCCTGCAACTGATCCTGTCCAACCCATCAGTTCGTGGGCTTTCAGATAGTCTACAAGCCCTGCTCGGCCCAGACCAAGCAAAGCCTCGAGCTGGACCTTGCGCACGGCTTGGTGATAGGGTCTCGCCCATTGAGCACGAGTGGCTCGTCAAGTACCAATCTCCAAGAGGGACTGCTTCTTTCAACGTCTGTTTTGCTTCCACTTTCAATGAAGCATCACTTTGTAGAGACAGATTGATCTATGCATGGAATCAGGTTTTGCAGAGACACAAAATTCTATCGTCGCGATTCAGCCTCGATGGGGAGGCTTCAACGAGATACTTTGACCAAGTACCACCACGCGTTGAAGCCTTTTCTGATTTTGACTTTTGGAAACAAGCAAACCGTCCTTTCGATCTGACGCAGGAAAGTCCCATACGTGTCATTATGGCCAGGAACAAGCTCATGGTTGTCATCAGCCATGTTGTAGCAGATTACACTACACTCAGTCTTCTTCTTCAGGATGCATCTCGGCTGTATCATGGGCGCCCGGTACAAAAGAGACCTATCTACGCTAACTCTACGTCACTGATAGATTCGTCTTCCGAATCCGCGATTGATTTCTGGAGGGATTATCTAAGACATCTACCGCAAGCGCCAAAGCTGTTGCGCGATTCACCATTGAGAACCACATATCAGGGGTGCTCTTTCACTATGCAGTTTGACCACCATCTTTCGACTTCTATCATGAAGCTATCTGCAGCAAGAATGTTCAGTAATCAGCAGTTAGCTCTCGCAGTTGTTGCTGTGTGTCTTCACCAAGACGCGAGTGATATGGACATGGTTATCGGCGTGCCTTCAATGCACCGACAAACCGAAGATGAACTACAGACGGTTGGGCTGTTTCTCCAACCGTTGCCTGTCAGACTGAAGTATTCCAAGGTCAATCAACGCTCGTCTTTTCTTCAATCAACTCAATGTTCCATGCAAGCCGCAGTGTCACATGCGATTTGTTGGGATCGCATTGTCGATGCACTAGACGCTAACCGCCGATACCCCAATCATCCCATTTTTGACATAATGGTCACGTTTCTAGATGGCAGAATGATGAGCCAACTAAAGCTGGATATCTCATCTTTTGAATCTCGCCATATATGGGCAAATGGTGCCAAGTTCAAGCTGATGTTTGAGTTTACGGAGGTTTCGGATGGTAGTTTGATGCTCAGGATAGAGTATGATGACTCATGTATTTCACTACGTGAGGTGGAAGAAGTTGCTTCCAGGGTCCAGGTCTCTTTGGAGAGGTTGATAGAGAATGAGTTGGATTTTGACCGGATTCTATGTTAAACAGCAAGCTCACGCAGACTCATATTACATTTATTGATAAAATAAATTCTTTAGCTTGCTAGACAGGCAATTTCATAGATTCTCTAGTTATGGTGAGCAGAGCCACTATTCCTGATCTTGTCCTTTTACTGATCGATCCTCGATTATCTGTCCTTTGCGTGAATATGACGCCAATCACCCCATATCGGATGACAAGTTCAAAATTAGCCTAGCTCTGGAAAAATCACCATCCCCTTTGAGGAAGTCGCGAACCTTGAGGGATAGGCGACACAAAATGCAAAATTATATGCGGCCCGAAAGTTGCAGAGACATAGCGGCCGGAGACTCAGCGGTAGCCGGACGTATGCTAAACCTTTGAAGTGCAATACCAGTTTGCCTCCAACATAGAGATGTCACTTCGCAGATTCCATACAGAACAGGACAATTTACATCCATTTCAACCATTTCAGTTTACTAGTTACTTTGTAGATATCGTTTTATTACCCTCTCAGACCTAAATCATGACCTCGACTGAGATTCTTTCACCTCGTATGAGGGATACTGTAGCAGCAATTTTGCCGACAGTTTCATCAACTCTGAACGACAGATCTCCTGATAACATAGATCTTGCCACAGCCGAGAACTGGCTCATTCGGCCTGAGCTTCAACGTCTCTACAAGGAAGCTATTCAGAGCCATTTAAAGGAAGAAGTAGGTGTGATCTCATGTAATCATTTGCACTATAGAGCTCATCTCAAAATTAGCATTTGTCCTATACTCAAGGCTTTGGTGGCGATGCACTGCTGCTTGAGTCTGCAGCAGACTTCTTTAACACTTACTTCAAGCCGCTTAGCCCTGTCCTCCCAGAGCACATAGTAGCTACACCTGGCGCCACATCGTGTCTTGATTCACTTTTATTTAGCATTTGTGATGAAGGGGATGTTGTACTAATACCCGCACTGTATTGGAGTTTGTGATCCATCCCATCATCGAGACAAGCACTAATCAGATACAGACGGTTTCGATTTTCATTTCAGACTCCGGGCCAAAGTCAAGATAGTGCCAGTCATCACAAACTATGAAATACCTGTCCATGGGTGTAACTACGATATACTTCACGGCTCCTTACTTTCATCCTTAAATGAAGCATATGAAGGTATCGCAGACAAAAGCCGCGTGCGAGCTCTTATCGTGACCAATCCACATAATCCATTTGCCCAGTGCTACCATGAAGCAGATCTCAGAGAAGCAATTCTCTTTTGTCAAAAAAATGGATTGCACTATATCTCTGATGAGCTATATGCCATGAGTGACCTGCAAAGAAAACTAGGGTATGACGGTAATGCCGGAGCGCCTTTCGTCTCTGCGCTCAGGTTGACTTATGAGCACCCTGAGTTACAGGATGAAAAGCTCGAGCCCTTGTCTCCAAATAAAATTCATGTTATATGGAGCTTGAGTAAGGATTTTGGTTCAAGTGGTTTGCGTCTGGTAAGGCTGATTATCCTACAAATACTTCGATACCTAACATATTATAAAGGGATTCCTCATAAACCAAGATACTAGCTGCAAAGCTTTGCTAGCTTCAGTCTACGTACTATCAACCATTCATACGTCCTGTCTCTCCTCCATCGCAGCAACGCATCTTCTCAAATCAAAAGAGCTACCAGTTCTCATTGAACTAGCAGCAACACGTCTGGCAGAAGCTCACAAAACTGCTATGGCACGATTTCGCGAATGGGGAACTCCGTTTATATATCCGCATGCTGGTCCATATGTCACGGTGAAATTGTTAAAGCAGGCCGAGAACCGCGAAGAGGAAGACGAGGGACTTGAAAGGCTGAAACAAGCTGGGGTCGTGGTCTCAAGCCTTCGCGGGTTTGGGGGCTGGAAGGAATTTTCTGGTAATCTGAACCACTACGGCTGGGTAAGAATGACGGTTGCAGTTCCAGAGGCTAGATTACTTGATGTGTTGGATAGAATTGCGGATACTATGAAGTACGAGAAGAAAGAAGGCAGCATGCAAGTTTGTTAATTCAGATGGTTATGGTTGAAGCCTAAATTGTGGCATCTAGCTAGCATGCTTCATGAAGTCCAGTATGGTACTTGTATCTCTTCTTGGCTTAATTAGCTCATAGAAATATTCATTTACTACTAATTAGATCCGCTGTCTAGGCTTTTTATAAGGAGTTCACCCCTGGTCAAAAACAAAGTGCACATCTGAGCAACGAGCCTCTTTTGCCCATCCGCTCCAGTTCCACGAACATCCTTGGAGAACTCATGAACGATCTTTAAAGCTCGCTGCACCTCCTTATGTAGTATTCTTTTGGTCATCGAGATCTGCTCTTCAGGATCCAGTTCAAACACACCAAACTGCAAAATCGGTGATGTCGTTGCTGAGCTTCGTTGATGACTCCATGCCTGGCCTTGAACCATGCCTTCAAATAGTACCAGTATGAGATCCAGCACTGAACATACAGTCATTTGACAGCTACGACAAGCCTTGTACTCGTCCTGGTCCATTATAGTGGCTAGATCAGTCAAGCATGCTTTGTTAACGCGCAGGATTTCGTCAATGGAATGTGTTTTGGATCGGACGTGGTGTTCGAGTATTAGTATGATCTTGGATAGTGCTGCAACATGAGGAAATTGGCGACCATCGAACTGGATCTTTCTTGTAGCTGATGCCAAGGATGCAGCTACCGAGGAGCTCGAATATTCTGGGCTAGGGGGAAATTGTTGTGGTGGTCCTCCGCTGGCGTGTATTGTTGAATCGCCGTCCATATCTATTATGTCGAGTGTCATGTGATCCATATTGAAGTCAAAGTTCAGACCTGATTGGAAGTCATTTGACCTGTTGGATCCAAGAGTGGAATCTCCGTAGAGACCAGCATCAGCACCACTGCCAGTAGCACTAAAGCAATCAAAAGCTTCAAAGTTTGCAGAATTGCTTGAAGGTGATGCCAGAGCAGACTGTGACAAGTCAACACTGGTAGAGCTATGCCGTGTTCTTTGTTGGTCCCCATTTTGATCCTGATGTGAAGGCCCTGGGTTTCCTCCTGTCACTTGTGACAATTGTTTATTCTTGCGTGACATTCTTCCAACCATGGAGACTTTGTAGCAGCAGTTGAGTCCCGCTTGTCGACACCGAGCGCAGCCTGATTTTTCCCCACTGCACCGAACCTGACGTGCGCGCTTGTCAGCCTTGTCGATCCGCAATCACATCACTGCAGCTTGTTGGTTCTGCCATACCTTGGCACTGTGGCATTCAGTGCACGCGGCTCTCAATCGAGCAGGCTTTTCCCTCTGATGCACAGTCATGGCACCATGACGCCAGGGTGGCTGAGAATAATGCAATTGAGACTACTCTTTATGTGTCCTTTCGAATACAATCAACGAGGGTGCTGTTGGCTGGGTTGTCAAGTTTATCCTACGTTAGTCAGTGCAGCCGTGGCAGAGTTGTGGATCCTGGATCATGATCCAGCAAGGCCGTTGGCTATAAACTGCTAGCCATCAAGGTTACATCGACTAACTTGGCCCCCATCAGCCCATGGTCGCTAAACGATAATCAGTCGGAAATCGCGCAGTGTGCACCAATTCGAATCATTCGTGGTGTTAATCAAGCTTAATAAATCTACGCGTATAGGGTGTCCAATGGGCTAGATTCTTCAACCAACGCCCACTTCCCTAATGCCGTGTGTTCATCCATGAAACCCTTATGGACTGCATCAATTCCTCATACTTCGGCTTGTGCCCAGTATTCTACAAAGTGGCAAGAAAGCATGCATGCTTAGCCTTGTACAGCAGTGCCTAACCCTTCTAATGGGTCCCCCTCCCCATCTTCCTCGTCTTCCTTCTGCCAAACAGCCAGCTTTCCCTCAGTCTTCCACTTGCGAATATCTTTAACAGCGTTCTCACAAGCCCCTCTAGCCAGAGCTGTATAATTCAACTCTATGTCCTTAGCAGCCTGCGTCCCAGGCTCAACGCTGTAAAGTTTTAGTTCATACATGGCTGTCAGGAACAGTTCAGGTCGCTCATTATCCTGTTTCTCTACTGTGCCGTGGGACAGCAGGAATGTACTTTTGGCGCCTGTTGTGACTGTTTTTGCTTCAACCTAGATGGTGTGAGTCGAGTTGACACCAACGTCTCAGAATGTGGGGGCGGACTTACATGAAGTGGTGGGGCGATGATAACATCCTGGATCAGATCCTCACCGGCCGCTGTGTGGACTGCACCATCGGCAAGGGTAAGCTTACGACGGAACTCGCTCTTTGTGCCAGATATAACCTCACAAGAGGCTACATATGGTGCAAAGTCGTGGGGGTTGCGGCCGCCTCGTCGAATCCCATACCAAAGTTCCGTCTCGTTAAGAACAACGGTCTGATCTGGCGGGTTCACGGATTGAGTGAAAGCAATATTGAAGCTGAACATGGACGGAGGCATGATGCAACAGGGGCTCGAGAGCAAGTCTGAGCGATAATAAAAGAATACCAGATAAAGTAATTCGTATTAGTTGAGTAGTGCGGAGAAAGCACTATGTTTAACCCCCTCATCAGTCATGCAGAGCTTCCCCTGCTAACGCTATCTATATATCTTTTGTATTGAATGTAAGCAACTAATGGTTTCGGTTTGGAATGCTTGCCGGCATCTGGGATGTGGATGGAACGCTTCGGGCCGCTTTGAGAAATCAACTCACAGTACTCCGTAAACCGAGAACCCTGGTGGCTAACCAGCGTCTAGGGTACCCGGTTGGAAGCCACTGACGATAGATTCACAAAGGAACTCTACGGTTGGAGCTATCAAAGTTGCCGAAGGAAATATCTACAAGTCGGAATAGGTATTTTTCAAGATCTCGAATTTATATCTATATGAAATGGAAGATTATGGAGTATTTCTACATACTGATCAACGTTGGCCCAGAATGTTGAGATGTTACCCGACACGCTAAACCCGGTATATCTTATCTTATCTGCACTCTTCTTATCTGATAAGATTGGCTATGTACATATTAGCCTCTATCCGTACTCCGTACAGAGTACTCTTTTACGTATTGCACTTTATACAGTTAAGATAAACTACCTTTAGCACACTTCAGCGTGATTGGCTTATTGCCATGTAAGTAGATGGGCAAACCGTATACTCATTATGAATTTGTATCAAATATAGACGCCACTGGCACAGTACTGGGCTAGCTAGCTAACTTTATTTCCGAGACTTGAACATGATCTCGGCCTGCGCATCAGGCAGAATAGCCAAACCATAATGGATCTGTCCTGGCTTATTCGCACCTTTCTTAAGCTTGACATCGTAGTTCATAAGCAGATGTGCAAGCACCACCTTGATCTGAGCGCTGGCGAAGAAACGACCCGGACATGCCCAAATACCATGCCCGAAATTGATGTTGTCAAGACCTGTCGATGCATGCTGGTATTTAGTCTCGTTCCCTGGAATCTCACGAAGTGTAGAGAATCGGAATGGCTTGAACTTTTCGGGCTCAGGATATACGTTAGGGTCGTGATTGATGAAGTGGCTCATGATGGTCATGCGTGTTCCCGTGGGAAGAACGTCTCCGGTAGATGTCTTGAGTCCTTCTGGACTCGTAACGATACGGGGAATGTTTACTGTGTTGCGATTAGTACGGTGAAACAAGAAGCGGGAGGATGTCTTTGTTTACCTAGTGATGGAGGACACAGGCGCTGAGACTCCTTGGCAAAGCTATCCAGCTTTTTTAACTTAGCCAATGAGTTCTTATCAATTACACCATCTTCTCCAAGAACTTGGGTCAACTCTTTCCGCATTTCTTTTATGTCTTCTTCAGGAGTGGCAGCCAGATCAAAGGCAATGTAGGTTAAGGCGTTGGATAAATTGTAGATCGAAGCAAACGTTGCCAGGAGCTGATCTCTGCCAAGCTCCTGAACTGTGGGGGTCGTTTTGTACTGAGAAATGAACCAGTCGAGCAAATTTCCCCCAACAGGTTTCTCTTTGTTAGCCGAAGTATGAGATGAGCTCTGTTTCTCCTCCAAAAGTGGCGCTAGTTTCGCCTCATTATTCTTCCGTTGGCGCTTCAAGCTTCGTACCTGGGGGAGAAATGGAGCGATGAAGAACCGGATCGGCTGAGGGATCATCTTGAGAATCATCCAAGCCTTGGAGACATCGGCTGTATAATTGACATTGGCTTCGACCCAGTCTGGGTCCCTACTTAGCGGAAGTCCCACGAATGCCCTTCCAGACATAAGCGATGCGACTTTGCACATGGCCTTGCGAGCAACAACAGGCGTCCAGTCTTGACATGGGCCGATTGTATTAGAAACTGCATATTCGACCTCCTCGGTGAAGGACTCGAGAACGGCCGGAGTGTTGCGGGTGAGAACGTTGCGCATTGCTGAGTCGAATTCGTCTGACTTGGTACCCATGTAGGTGTATTCTCCGAGAAAGACATCGTAATGGTGCTTTCTGAATACTGTCAGTGGTTGAGCTCATAGCTACTATCGACCAACTTACTTAATTGACACAACTGACTCGGGGAGCCCACGAATTGTGTCCACATCGGCGGGCGGTAGAACAGCCATTTCCATCCCTGGCAATTCGAGCATAAAAGGCGAAGTCGGGTACTACAAAACCGAGTCAGCTCTGAAGCTGAGAATTGGGTCAGGAAATGAATTACCTGTTTGTACGCCTCGGTAAGAACAGCCAATACATTATTGTCTCGTAGTTTGAATACCGGTAATCTGTGCTTCGTTTTCGGTCGAACCATACGGTATATGCCATAGGTCAACGCCAGTAGCAAGGCAATACCGTAATAAAAGGGCACATGTTGCAGCTTTTCAGCTTGGCTAGTCAAATGCTGTACCAAGCCCATCGTGAAGAAGTGAAGTGAAGTGATAATAAAAGTTTGATGGATCTGCTGGGAAGGCTGCTGCTATCGAATAACTATGAGGAAGTGAAGAAAAGGACACCATACAATTCAAATTCAAGGCTCGCTGAGATGTTTCGATTAGTAGACCATACACGCGGGCCGCATTATTCATCCTGTCAACCCTCCTTACAGTATATAGGAATCTACAATGGCGCCATTTCGGCAGCACTACTCATCTACATCTCCAAATCTCAGCTTCTCACAATGAAGGGCACCGAAATGGTTTGGTACTTCGCTTACGGCTCCAACATGGCCAGCACAACGCTCAAAAAAAGACAACTAAGCCCAAAAGACTCTCGGCCTGTCTTTGTGTCCACTCACGTCCTTTGCTTCGACGTGTTCGGTGTCCCGTACAAGGAACCCGCCATGGCTGGCATTCGAGAGAGGACTCCAGTCGACGATACGAAAGCGACGCCGCCGGTGCACGGGATGGCTTACTTGCTTTCACGGGAAGAATATCATCGGCTGATAGTCTCCGAAGGAGCGGGCGTCGCCTATGTCGAAATGGAGTTGATAGCCCGGACTTGTTCAACTGGGTTTACGGGCCGAGCGGCGACTTGTGAGGAGATTCCGGTGCGGACCTTGATGGCGAGATTTCCATTCCGGCCCGAAGCACTTCCGAGTATTCGGTACATGGTAGGCTTTGTGGACCTGCGCTGCTACTATGATCTGACTATGGCAGGGGTTATTGATTCAGGGGTCCGAGGAATCCGGGATGCCAGCCTCGTACCAAGACTATCTACGCGGTTTACCTGCATATCACAAAAGTCTCTCCAAGTATGAAGAGTTCGGCGCGTCACTCTTTATCGGCTTTTGGATGCCTGTGCTCAATGGTATAATGAAAAGAGTTAAGCGGAGACCTAATTCGGACGGTAATGTAGACCCCTGGGTCGGGCAGTTGGTTCGGTTAGTTTTCATCATTATGTGGCTCTACTATGATACCATACACTGCCGTATTTGGGGTCGAAACGGTGGAAGGAATCTAGTTAGAACTACTTAAATATGGCTCAGTGCTAGCTTTATTTCACCCTGGAAACCATTTACTTGATGAAGCATGGCTCCAATACCTGATGAATTCTTGTCCCATGCCCATGCCTTGCTGAAAAGGGTTCCATTGATCGGTTAGTGAAACTTTCACCATCATACTCCGTTACTCACGGGTGATAAAGATGGACACAATGACTTTCCATACATGATTCGCGGATGGTTTCAAAACAACTTTGAGCTCTTTCATGCTGGGATTCAAGATATGCCTATCGGCCAAACAGATCTGACTCGTCTAAGACAAGGCCTCATTGGTGGTCAATTCTGGAGTGCCTTTATATCAATGTTCGACTACTTCAAGTTCGAATTTTACCGTCACTGTTCTGATTCATCTTAGTCCAAAAACCAACGATAGACTCGGCAAGCTTGAGTGCCTGTTGAAGACTTTGCAGCAGATCGACACTATTCACTTACTCATTGAGAACTTTTCTGATTATTTCGGGGCGGTCAACTCATCAAAAGACATTGAAACGATCTTTAGATCAGGAAGGATTGCTAGTTTGATCGGTGTTGAAGGACTACATCAGATTGCTGACAGTGCTTCCGTTGTGAGGCTGTTTTACAAACTTGGTGTCAGATACATCACTCTTTGTCACGATGATGATAATCGATATGCTGATTCATCGGTAAGCATTTGAGGTCGGTTGAAAGACTTGGCTCACGGTACTTCAGAACGGAAATAGTACAAATGGGGGTTTATCCAGCCATGGCCTGGATATGATACGTGAGATGAACCGTATTGGCATGTGAGTCGTCTCGAGTTCGTTTTGTGATCACACTGCTGACATTGACCCTCTCAGGATGATCGACCTATCGCATACAACCATGGACACTCAGATACAAGCACTAAAAGTCTCTCGAGCCCCGGTCATATTCTCTCATTCCTCCTGGTAAGTCTTCAGCTACTTAACAACTAAGGAACCATGAATCTCACCAACTCAGTAATTCGCTACTACCCAGTCCTCGCAACGTCACAGATGAGGTCCTAGATCTTCTCAAGACAAATAAAGGCCTTATAATGATGTGTTTTCTCCCTAACCTTGTTAGTGTCGACGGAGTTCAAGGGGCTGCGATCGATCATGTCATTGACCATATCCAATATGCAGGTCAAAGGATAGGCTTCCATCATGTAGGCATTGGCTCTGACTTTGACGGTATGCTAGAGGGACCAAGAGATTTGGATGATGTATCCAAGTACCCGCTCCTTGTTGGAAAGCTTCTGGAGCGTGGACTCTCAGAGGATGTTATCGCACAAGTACTTGGTGGTAATGTAATTCGGGTTCTCGGTGAGGTGGAAGCTGTGTCGAGGCAGCTGGAAGGTCAGGTACCTGTGTTATCGGATCAAGTAGAGGAGGTATGGACACCTGACCAGAAGGATATACTGATTAAGATGGGAACGACAAGAAGCTCTCAGTCTCTGGTACTACATAAAGACTTTAAATAGCAGAAATTACATATTAAATAGAACAAAATTTCCCAAGAGCCCATTGCCGGAACTTGTTATTTAAACCATTACCAATTATAGTGCACTTTATAATTGCTATATAATAAGGAATAGTTTACACAACTACTATAAAGCAAATATATTAATGTATCTAAGTACAAGCTTCGCCAGCATTTAACCTTACTAAGAATCTTCTTTAAAACCCTTACTTATATAATAGATCTACCTACAGAGAAAGAAACACTTAATCTTCTTGACGACTAGCCAATTATGCCAACAAACATCACCCAACACTAAACTACATGATCAGGAAGGCTACAGAAACAGCAGCAAGTCCAACCATTGCACCCTGAAGTGACATCCCCCGAGCTGCAGCGCCAGTGACTTCGGACGGAGTAGGCGTGGGCACTGAAGAGGTTTCAGCAGCCTTGTGCGTCTCATGTGCATGAGTTCCAGTAGCGGATGTCTTATCACCTGGCGTGGGAGTCGCGGTGGCCTCTGCGGCCTGAAGCTTTTCAGCTCCTTCGGTGATGATGGCGGGCATCAGGCGGGTCTTGGTGTTCATTTCATACTTCGATATGGACGTGGTAACCTTTTCGCCAGCCGAGTTCACGCTCTGGATCCAGATATGGCAGCTCGCTTCGGCGGTCTTGATCTTGCAGTTCAGATCCTCGGAGCTAAGCATGGAAGGTTAGTTTGGTTGACGAGAGGTTTCTTGATAAACTAGCTTACAAGTAAGAAATCTTGTCGTTCCCATCAAACGAGTAGTTGATGGACAAGGTTTCGGGTCCTACGACCACGGTCTGGGTCCCGATGATTTCGCACTGAACGTTGTCGACGTTCTCGGGGCAGTGAAGGGCGAACGTGGTGACTTGGGGACTGGCTGCCACTACGGAACCGTAGACTGACTTGATTTCCTCAACAGGAAAGAAGACATCGAGAGTTGTTGTTTGCGCAGAGGCGATGGCACCCAATAATGGAATGAGGGTAATGGGGGAAATCATGGTGATGTTGGATGATTGATTGACACCAGATCAGAAGAATCAAGGAGAGAAAAAAAGGGTAATGATCTACAGTAGCATTGGTGCTGCATAATGCTAAATGGAGCAGTTCTTATTAGTTATGTTATCTGCTAAGCCTTCGGTCCGGACACTTTTTCTGGCCCTCGGACACATTTTCTCCCCCACGCCATGCTACGGGAGCGAGCACCTTGATGGACTACGCCTTCTCGTAACAAGCATAGGGGAAGGTAATGGTATGGACGCTTGTCACAGAAGGAAACTAAATGAGCCAATCGGTCTGTGGAAGTTCACTCTGCATTGACAGTTTGCGGCTGCGTTGTGAGCTGGAGACCTGAGTTCGGATTGCAATTACCGATGGCGGTCAGTTCGTCTAGCTAGAAGCTAGTATGAATGCAAATCCTTCATTTTAATCCTCAATTTTATGCCATGATGGAACTTCGGTGGCCGAACCTGGGGCCTGAATTGATGATGGGGCATTCTGGCTGACCGAGGTAGTACAAGGTATATGTTTATGGACGTGCCAATTAAGCATTCGTTGTTACCTCATATGCAATGACTCTACGATAAGCCAAGTGTCCACATATCCTAACAAACTATTATTTCTCCCTCAATTTAATATTTACATACATCTTGAAGAAGGGCATATAACACCTTCTGTAATTATCTCTAAAGGTACTTGAAACTCTAGAATATCCAAACCTAACAGCAGATTATAAGAAAGACTTGGTTGTACGATTTTGACATGCTACTTGGCCGTGTTCGCCTTCTTAACACTCTTCCATTCCATACCAATAACTCCTGCGATAGACAGCGCAGCCAATGCCACCGAGAGATACCATGTCTCTGTCAGTGCATCGTTATATGCCTTCAGGACTCTGTCATAGAACTTAGGATCAACGACGTCTTTCAGATCTGTAGCTCCAACTTGCGCTATAAGATTTGAACTTTCTCCCACCGTTTGTGAAATCTTGTGCCCAAGGAGATTACCAAAGATACTCTGAGCCGCTGATATAGATATCGCACCGCCGAGCATCTGGGAGAGTGTGATAATGGCAGTTCCAATAGGAATATCAGTTTCTTCAAGAACAACCTGGGATGCAATGATGCCCAGTTGGATACCACAACCAACTCCTGCCCCGAATAAGAATTGATATGCGATCCATTTGGGATGGCCAGTGTCCGTCTCAAAAGTTGTGATGAGGCCTGCCCCGATGGTGGTCAGGATACAGCTTGCATAAGCAAAGGGTACATAATGCCCGATGGTTGTAACTCCTCCGCCTGTCACAAGCGAGAAAATGACCACTGACAGAATCATGGGGAGACACATAATTCCTGACTTGACAGCAGAAACGCCTTTGATAGCTTGGAACCATATAGGTATATAAAAGACAATGGTAAAGTAGGCAGCGCTGAGCAGGAGAGTAAAGATACTCGCAGACACAAGAGTCCTTTGGCGAAAGATTCGAGGTGGCACTGTAGCCTTGTCTCCCTTCCACGCCTGGACAGCAACAAAGGCAGCGAGAAGGACAACACCGAGGACAAGAGGGCCTATGACCTTGCCGGAACTCCATGGAAACTTTGTTCCTCCCCACTGTAGAGCGAGCAATAGGCATACGACACCGGGAAGGAAGCAAAGGGTCCCTATGGGATCTAGATCATGTACATAGGATGTCCAGGAGGAGCCTTGGGAAGGGCGCTTTTGCTTCGGGATACGAACGGTAAATATGGCGGTGATCAGGGCGACAGCACCTACGGGTAGGTTGATATAAAAGCTTTGCTCAGTTAGCCTTCTACTGTATTGTATTGTCTCGTGAATACAACTTACCACCAACGCCAAGTAACGTGGTCAACAAATGCTCCCCCCAGCAGTGGTCCAATAACAGATGCAACGCCATAAACAGATCCAAACATGCCGTTATCTACAACTCTCGGTTAGAATCATTTCACCACTCAAGCAGATATCACATACACATAGGCCTTTTCTCCAGTGGAACAGAATAAGCGATAATGATCATAGCACCTTGGAAGATACCAGCAGATCCCAGTCCTGCAATGGCACGGCCGACAATGAGCGCCTCAGACGTCGGGGCAGCTCCGCAAATTGCTGAGCCAACTTCAAAAAGAACCATTGCAACGATGAAAACCCATTTTATGTCGAATAAGGTGTATAATTTCCCAAAGAGGAGTTGGAACGAGCATGTCGTTAGGAGGTAGGATGAGCCGTACCATCCTATATCGTCGAGAGACTTGAAGTCATCGGAAATTCGAGGTATTGCAGTCGCAATGATTGTGTTATCCTGTATTCTATAGTTAGACACGGGAGGCATCTTAAGTAGGCCGCGATACTCACAAGAGCGACTAAAAGTACAGCGAGACAAAGCCCGATGATTAGAGAGGTGAGACGGAGGCCACTGGGATAATCTGTCCCTGGAGTGCTTGGCGAACTGTTTCCAAGATTTGCGTCGCTTTCCTCGGGCGAAGAGCATTCTTTGGAAGCCGCACTTTTGTTCTTTTCGCTCTCAGCTTCCAAGGTCATATTGGCTGTGGTAGAGATATCGTCCGAGAGAATTGAATGCTTTGCCAAATAGGATTTTGAAATTGAACAGCGATATTTTTTGCAAGTGATATGGAATAGTACATGCTGATACCGTAATGCAATGTGGTCCGAGTTAGTCTACTTTGGATTAATACTAGCAACGGCCCGAACCCTGAACTCTCTCGGCCACCGATGGTACTGTAGGAGACACGTTACACCAACGGCTTTGAAACAAGTACCTGGCCATTATTTCACAAGTTTGAACAATGTGGAGAAAGGCAAAGATGCGCACCAGACTACCGATGGCCATCCATTAAAGAGAAGTAACAGTCGTTATTGATATTTAGATGCGATATGTTATTTGTAAACAAAGCATCCAAAGCTTTCGTCATTATCACCTACAGCCGCTAATAACCATGTTTTTCCTCATAAGCCATCCCACTCCGGGCCTCTCTCTCGGCTCTTTCACAGCCGCTCACTTCCTTTGTACAGCTGCTCTAGGCTTCACAACCAAGGATCAAACTTGGATCCGTCGATTTGCCTGTATCTCGATATTTCTATTGACGTTTATTGGTGATCGCACCGCTTATGCCGTATCGGACAACGCTAGTATCCGATGCCTTCTTGTAACCTTTTCCTGGGTTCAGGCATTCAATGCCAACTCACTGCTCTGTCTGTCAAAGACTGAGTATAGAACCTTGAAACACGGCATAAAGCAAGATACCGCGCCCAAGTCTGTTTTCGTGGGCGATGATGCTTATGGCGATGGATCATTTTCAAGCCGCCTCATATGGGCTCTCGCCATGCAGTGGAATCTGCGCCGCATCAAAACACCCAGACCAGCCCGAAACACGCCTACGTTCTCCTCCAAAGACCCAAGTTATATTCCATCACGGGGTCGATTTTTATTGACCCGCATTGGTGTCATCTTCGCTTCCATCGCGTACATGGCCATTATTGGTCTCCAGCCTGAACCAACTCGCGAGGATCTTTCTGGTGACAGAATTAGATTCTTCTCGCGATTGAACGAAGTAACACCGTACGAACTTCTTCAGAGAGCTATTTCAACCGTTACTTGGCTTTCTGGAATTGGCACAACCAGCGAGATTTGCTACAACGTGATCGCTGTCGTGTTAGTGGGCTTGGGTCTGAGTGAGCCCGTCATGTGGCCTTCTTGGTTTGGCTCTTTTACAGAGGCTTATAGTGTGCGCAGGTGGTGGGGGTTAGTTTCCATTCCACTATTACTTTCACCCATCATTACTGACTCTTTTTATAGCGTTTCATGGCATCAAACCTGGAGATGCTTCCTGACAGATCATGCCGATTGGGTTGTATACAACATATTGAACCTCCCCAAGGCTTCGCCAATTACTCGCCATACCAAGAACCTGGTTGTATTCTACATATCTGGGTTAATCCATCTGGCACCCGATCTTACTATTGGCATGCCTGTAAGCGAATCATCTGCTATAGTGTTCTTCACTTTTCAGGCAGTTGGTATTATGATTGAGGACCTTGTGCAAAGCTTGAATGATAGGACTGGACTGGTCAAAAGTCCAATTTTGGCGAGATGTATTGGATATGCTTGGCTTACGGCTTGGCTTGTTTGGACAATCCCGTGGTGGTCGTTCGTTTGTACAATGTATATGAAGGCTGGACAGGATGACTTGATTTCTCTGATATAAGGTAATAATGTTTATTTTGAGGAATATGATAACTATAAGTATAACCACTATTAGCCTTTTTATAAATAGATATAAATTAGATCTACAACAATAGCAAACCCACCACAGTTTTGCTATAGCATTGGCATGTCATGAATTGTCAGGTAAGGCAGTGGAACAGGAGATAGCATCAGGAAGTACAACTATTAACATAGTTGACTTCGGCAACGACGGTGCACTTGTAAAGCAGCCTGCAAGCGCTGACGTTGCATATCGTGCCTAATACCAACTACCAATACAGCTTGCCAGATCAGAAACTCTTATCGCTGTCGGAGCTCCAAGTTAAATTGAGGGAACCTCACGTGACTTTGCTTCGTAATGTACTTGTTTGGACTTTGAACGGCGCCACCCTCTGGCCGTAGCAATTGGTTAGTCATTATGGTATAATGTCTAACTTGTTAGCTAGATTTGTCATTTGCAGGAGGCTCGTGGCTGAGAGCTTAAAGCGAAGACGGAACTTAGAACAGCGACACCCGATTTTACATTGCCCCGATCACCGACGGACCCGGCGAAATTACACATGCTTCCGTGCTAAGTTTGCATCGTACAGCCCGTAAAAGGGACCCAAACATGGCCTTAAATTTAATGCTTCAGATTATATCAGAACAATATTCGAAACTCTTTCAGTCTTCTCTTTTTTCACCATCCACAAATCCTTCACAATGTCAACCACATTTCATAAAGTCGTCATTCCCAAGTACGGCGATGCATCAGTCCTTGAAATCGCCGAGGCCACCCTCCCTCAGCCTGCTGCAGGAGAGGTGCAAGTTACACCCATATACGCCGGGTTTTCTGGTGCCGACATCAACATGCGGCGTGGTGTCTACCCTAGCCAGGAGAAGCCACCACTGACCCCTGGCTACTGTCTCGTCGGCACAGTGAAGGCCAATGGCAGCGGGAGCTCCAAGTTCAAGGCTGGTGACACTGTCGCATGCCTGACCAAGTATGATGCTCAGGCTCAGCTGGTCAACCTGCCGGAGAAACACCTCATCCCCGTCCCTGAGGGTTCCGACTTGGACCAGGTGACAGGCCTCATTCTGGACTGGGCCACCGCCTATGGCATGGTTCACCAAGTTGCCAAGGTGACGAAGGGACAGAAAGTGTTTATCCATGGCATCAGTGGTTCTGTTGGCTATGCTACCATGAAGCTTGTCCAGCTTCTGGGTGCGACGGCGTACGGCACAGCATCCGAGAGGAACCACGCCGCTGTCCGGGAGCAGGGCGGCATCCCCTTTGTCTATACCGATAAGAACTGGATCAAGGCCATGAAGAACGATGGAGGCGTGGACGCCGTCTTTGATTCAATCGGCTTCGAGAGTTTCCACGAATCCTACGACATCCTCAATAGCCACGGCATTGTCGTCGGCTTCGGCGCCAACAAGCACTCTCTAACCAACGAGGCTCCTGTCTCGGCCGTATGGCCGACTGTTAAGTTCTTGCTGAAGGGCCAAATTCCCTGGAGAGGGAAAAGAACCACCTTCTACATGATCAATCGAGACCAGTCAGACTATCAGCCCAACATGAAGGCTCTTCTCGATCTGCTTAGCAAGGGCAAAATCACAGTGCCTATTCGCAAAATTTGGGATATGGATGATATCCAAGAGGCCCATCGTCAGTGGCACAGCGGTTCTGGAGTTGGCGCAGTTATAATTCGGATACCCGAGTTGAAGTAAATGTACACCTGCTAGTTACGCCGGACCTTGGTCTAATGTCTAATTTTGTCTTTCTATTTTACCTGGGTCTGGCGAGTGATCAATCGCATCTCAGACGCTAGAAGCCTGCCCCTCAAATCCGGGCGGACCATCTAATTACGACGAGCACACGTCAACCTCATGTACATACCTCAGATAGCCTCATTTACCTATTTTCTTATAGACTCTAAGAACTCTAGTGATTAATATCACTCAACTTTACCCAGTATCCTATGAATTGTTACTGCCCTTAAAGCGTGTTATCTAAGGACTATCCCTATTCTGGGGGTCTGATCCAAATACGGATCAATTAAGTGCTCTAGGAAAGATTAAATGGACGTATATTTGACATTGATGAATCTTCATGGTGAAGATGGAGGCCACCCTAAATGCCAGAGTTTGACACGGCAGCCAGCCTAATTGATCAAATATCTCCTAAGCTACCTCCCTCATAGCCCCAGTCTCAAGATCGAGTGCATAACCCACAATTTGAGTTTCTGCTGGCAAAAATGGCCATCTCTTAAGTTCTTCCATGTCCTGACGAATACTCTCATCAAGACCGATACTAACGGATAATTCGATTAATACCGGCAAATGTTCCCTGGTGAATAGTACTTACTCTCTGAAGGTACCAAACCACTTGTCTTTGATCGAAGCAGCGTGTGCAGGGGTTCTGTGACTGAGTTTTGATCGTACCTCCTCCTCGGTAGTAAATATGGCGCCGCAGTCTAAATTATATCAGATAATGTGACTTTTGCTAGATTTGTACCATCACTGATACATACCAGTATGATGAACCACAATGATCAGGCCAATGGGAGCGATCGTTCCCATAACTTCAAGGCTTCGGTAAGCATCAACGGCCCGACCACCTGCGTTACGAATTACCAGGGCCTCTAAGTTGGCATTAGCGTCAAGGAAAGTCCAGTCGTGTACGCAAAATGTTCACCTCCGTACTTAAGGCCAAAGTAGTCTCGTGGGTCAACTCGAGCATCTGAACAAGTTACTTCGACTGTTAGTATGAGACAACAATGAAGACCTGGGGCAGCTAATACGAACTGATGCAGATGGTTCCTGACTCGGGTATCATGGTGACCAGATCCCGCATGAGAGGTGGCGCTTGGTAATTTTCCAGTGATTCCCCAAAAAGATGTTAGCTTGTACAAAATGGATTTGGTGAAGGGTGGCATACTCATTCCGCTCAGTACTGGACAACAAGACCTCGTATCTACAGGTTGGCCTCTATGTGACTAACTGGAAGAAGGGTTTGCATCTCGCCCGGCCAACCAAGGCGAGCTCAGGACTTGCACAGGTATCTGCCTCAAATAAAAGTGAAACTAACGTCGGTAGCAACCCGATGGTACTTTTAAGTTCGGTCTTCCCACGGATGGTGATGCACTTGTCCCACTGGTCGAGCCCCGAAAGGACACAGCTATGTATTCCGTTCCGTGTTGTCTTCGAGAATTTGAACCGCTAAGACTAGACGTCCAGGTAAGTTCGCAAAGGCTCTTGTCCAGGTTGAACCAGGCAAGAGCCTTAGTCTATGGCAGTTTGATTAGCTAGAACGATTTTGCAGCTCTATGGGGAAAGCTTCATGGGGTAACTTGTCGCTACGAGCGCCTTGACCGCAAAGTCCTTGAAGCAGCCGTTCCTGGCTGCGTCGGCGAGGAACTGGCGGACATGTTCGAGTACATCAGCGAATTTGGTTACGATGGCCGTGATCCAACCATTGTTTATCCCGAGAATATAAGTGACCCTGACCTCAACCTCAAACTCTCGCTTACAACTATAATAGATTGGTGTCCATGTTCCAGTATATACTATGGAAGAGTATATCAGGGGAGAAGAGTGGCCTGAGGTTTGACATGGTCGCCTCCTGATAATTTAGCTTTCTACATTAGTAATACTGATAGAAATCGAACCACGTCAGCGAATGCCGACATTGTTCACTCGCCCAAATAGGCAACCATCAAAGTGGAAATTGTGTACTAACGCTTCGTACAAATTATGTCAAGGCTACCTTATGTAGGCAAGTTTATGTAGAACTGTTTGGTGGTGCGACCAGCCAGAAGCAAGCTTGTATCACTATGCGATAAAGATCTTGCATCCTTTGGAAGAGTAACAGCATATCCAAGTGAATCACGACAGCATGTTGAGACTCGCGTAAGGGAAAGCCATTTCACATCGAGCAAGACAAGTGAACTAATCATTTTATGCATTCCAATGTATATCGCAACGAGAAATCTGTCCACTCTATGACTTCTGTTGCTCTCTCTCGAAACATTTATGTAGAAGCTCCAGTTTCGGCTGACCGGGCCAAGCTGCACTACCAATATATACACTTGTTAATGGAATCCACAAGCATTCAATACTTCCCGATCATGACAGCGGAATATTGGAGATTCTTCAGGTTGCGTGTGGCAAAGGACCAAACAGGTATCTATCTCTCTAGTTTATAAGCATAATATGTAGTCAATTCGTTCTATAGGCAAATAATAGCAATTCTAATAGGGCAACTCCTTCCGTCATGTATAACACTCTCGCTCTCGACATATTACTCTTTACCCAGTGTCTTGATCTTCCTTCCATACCAAGCCTAAAATTAAATATCAGCACCTTATCACGTTCAAGCAACAGGGAACTAACCGTTTCGTAGCCAGCTCCGATAACATAGTTGCCAATCCTCTTCAGCAGCCAAGGGGTTAGAATAGAAATTGCAATGGCCCGTGCCTCGCTATCCTTCTTGCTCTTGTTCAGGAGAGTATTTGTCGGAACTGAGGGATCCAGCATTGCTGGCCTTGCTAGACCAACAATGTCAAGTGAACCGCTTGCTAGAGCATCCTCTATCACCTTTCGGCTACGGAAACCGCCTGTGACGAGTAACGGCAGGCCAGGGAATTGGTCTCTGATAGCGGTCGCAAAGTCAAGAAAGAAGGCTTCTCGCGCCTTGGTGCTTTCTTTCTTGACGCCTCGGACTTTATCGGGGTCGACGAGACCCTGTAGAGCATGTGAGCTATGGAACCGCTGACTGGCTGGAGTAACTTACAAGTGGCTCCTCGTAACTTCCACCGCTAATTTCGAGAAAGTCGATGCCGGCATCTGTGATCAAGCGGAGTTGCTCGAGGCAGTCCTCCAGGGCTTGTGAGGACTGGTGATCGACAGAGTTGAACTTGATGCCGACTGTAAAGCTCGGTGGCACAGCCTTGCGAATTGCCTTGATGATATCCACTACAATCTTTGCCCTCTTAATAGCTGATCCTCCATACTCGTCAGTCCGGTGGTTAGCCTTGGGGTTCAAGAATTGTGAAAGAAGATATCCGTGTGCTCCATGAAGCTCTATGCCATCGAATCCCGCATCAGCGGCAAGAACTGCTGTCTTGACGAAGCGATCCTGGACGTCCAAAATCTCCGCGACCGTCATAGCTCGTGGCGTTCCAAACAGTAACCTGGAGACTACTCCCGCGAATATGCCTTTGCCGAGTCGGAGAGGGATGGCGCTAGGAGCGAGCGTCTTGTCGAATAAACCTCGAGTGCCAGCGCCGGCTGGAGATTGACGACCGGGGTGGCTGATCTGGACGACAGTTGGGGTTCCGCCGCTTTTAGAGACAGATGCCCACTTCTTCCAGCTGTCTAGAATGCGGTTCCTGTCGATGGCATCGTTATTGGCAATATCCCCAGCTTGACCGAGGTGACGAGGATCAACCTGCACGTTCCCTTGAGGAAGAAGTCAGTGACCAATGGTTCCATCGATTTCTTGTATAAAATGCGGAACTACCTGTGATTATCAGTCCCCAGCCGCCGTTGGCCCAGGTCTTGTAGGCAGTAAAGACTTGATCGGTTGGCAAAAGGTCCTTATCTGCTAGGTTCTCCGCCATGGCAGACTTGGCTAACCGGTTTGGCAGCGTCAAGCCATTTTTTAGCGTTATCGATTGCTCTATGTGAGAAGTCATAATTCAAGGTTGATCGGTAACTTTGAAGGAGATAGTGTAGCTCTAGAGTTGACGAGTGTTGATATGTTATTGCCTTGGTGGTATGAATTGCTTCTTCTGAAAAACTTATAAGTTAACGATTTTGCCTCGGTAGCGCCAATCACGCCATGGAGCTGTCGGCGGCATGATATTGGGCCGACTGCAATTTTAAGCCACGGCGTCGGTGCAACTCAGGCCCGATTGTGTCTAAACTTAAGAGCATAAGTATTATAACTAATAAATATAGACTATATTATAATAGAGCCTTAGTTTTATAAGTATTAGTAAAGGTACTACTACTAAATAGGCCAGGTAGTTAAGCCTTACTAGTTTAAACTAGGATATATACTGCTCAACCTATCTTGCTTATTATCTACCTTTTAGAAAGGTATCTTGTCCTCTCCTCGGCTCTCACGCCAGTAATTAGTAGCGTAAAGGATATCTCGACATCCCTCCAGCATCCACCCCCATTTCCGTAAGAATAAAGGACTTGCTTCCCATCCATGGAGGTCCCAAGGGTCTCCCCAGACTATCAGGCTTGGCTTCCCGTCCAAGCCAGGCTTAACATCGAGCAGGTCGCCGCATAGCTCATCCATATCCAGGCGGTGGAGTGAGAGCAGGATGTTATCCCTCATTTGGGGGATTGGGAAAAGATCGATCCATGGATGATGGGGAATAGTCCTTTGCAAGGCTGTTGGCTGAAGATTTATCGGGTAAGAGTCATGAGACTGCAATGGTCCAAGTATAGAGAAAGGCGAGATGACACCCTTTCTTTGCCAATGGTCTGAGAATCCCAAGGCGACACCGTTTTGTACAAGGGCGCTGAAGACGTTGACCTGGATGAGAGTAGACAAATACCATGGCTGCGGGCAACCCAGCACATAATCTTGATAGGCCTTTTCGACGAATTCGCGGATTGCACCTTGGGCTCCTGGGCGGAGCAGTTGACAGCCCGATTCTGGCGTGTAACCTGTAGGAGGTTTTACCATAGTCAGATACTGAGTGGTAGATGGTGGTTCCGGTGCATCCGGCGTATCTGCTGTGGCCATGGTAACGTAACGGGGTCTGCTACCTTGCTCTGACTGTAATGATGCTGATCGTCTTGACGCTTTTCTTCTTTCTGCAATCCTGAAGTATAAGCAGGTATTCAACCTCTAAAACTAAACCAAGCTCACCATATGCCCTTTGGTTTAGACGGTTCTGTAACTTGCGTCTCTTCGCACTGCTTGTTATGCCAGTCCAGTCCTCGCTTGCAGTACGTATCTCTCTACGTTGTGCCATGTGATTCAGCTCGATAAGAGGCGCCGCAGTCACAATGTTCGGACACTCCATGGCTGTATTAGTTTGTTATGCTCTGATTTGTAATATTCAAGAGCTGAGAATTTTCCACGTCGCTGATGTTTGTGATAAACTTCTAGTGAGAGCTTGAAGCCCACAATGAGCTGGAACTAGCTTTATAAGGTTAGTATTCCTAAGCAGGTTGCATTAGCGTCCTGCTCTTGGCCAATGATAGTCCCATAGTCACAGCTCTGGCTTCTCCGGGTTTCATATCTTATTCATCATATCTTCTCAATCTAAGCTGGTTGCATTAGTGTCAAGTTCGTGGCCTACCATTGAGCTTTCATGAGAGATACGGACTAGCTGACCGGGAACAGTTCGTAGCCTCGGAGCAGCTTCAACGGCCGATATTCCCAGGATGAAGTTAAGTATTTAAAGAGAAGCCTGTCCACTGTCCAAGGCTTTAGCCAGACACAAAAACATTCATAACTTCACTTCGAACATGTCCCTTCCTCAGAAATCGACACAGTGGGTGGTCAGGCGATTCGACGGCCCGTCTGGGCTTGAGATGCAGGTGGCGCCTATCCCTCAACTTGGACCCAACGACATCATGATAAAGAGTAAGACATCGCTGACCTCATTCACTCTATTCCCGCCGGTTTCTTACCTACTCACGTCAATCTAGTCCTCGCTATTTCCTTGAACTACCACGACGTTGGCACCCTCAGGGTTTGTTCTTTCTCTTTTTGCCCCTGCCCCCCATCCGCCTCAACATATACTAAGATGCATTCAGGGCCATTTCGAACATTCCTTGAAAGATGTTGTTCCCGTCTCGGATGGATCTGGGGTTATCCTAGCCGTCGGATCTAATGTCCAGAGCTTCCAGATTGGCGACAGAGTAACGACGGTCATGAACGGAGCCCATCAATCTGGCCCGATAAAGCCGCACTACATGAATGCCCTGTTGGGAAACGCGTGTCATGGCGTCCTGCAAGAGTATGTAGTCGTTCCAGCACAATACGCAATCACTCTACCACACAACCTCAGCTTTGTGGAGGGCAGTACGCTGCCAGTGGCAGGGCTGACTGCCTGGAACGCTCTGTTTGGCGCCCAAGGTCGTCCTTTACTCCCGGGACAGTGGGTGCTGACACAGGGAACTGGCGGTGTGAGCACATTTGCTATTCTTGTAAGTTTCTGCTGTCTGTATCAACCAGAGACGAGAGCATCAAACTGACTCTGACTGTAGTTCGCCAAGGCAGCTGGCGCCAAAGTCATTGCGACCACATCCTCAGCCGAAAAGGCTAAAAGGCTTCGAGATATGGGGGCTGACCATGTCATTAACTATCGCGAAGTTGAGAATTGGGGAGTCCAAGCGCAGGCTCTCACCCCAGGAGCGGAGGGAGTTGACTTCGTGGTCGAAATCGGAGGAGGGGCGACTCTAAAACAGGTACGTGGGTCACTGCCATGCTTTTGATGTTCTGCTACTAACCCGTGGGAACTTGATAGTCTCTGGTTGCTGTGAAGATGGACGGACTTATCTCTGTCGTTGGAGTACGGGCTGGTGCTCACCCACAAGAGCAGCCAGTTCTTATGGACATGTTTTTCAGGTTCTGCACTACACGTATCGCATACGTGGGCCCTCATGTGCAATTTGAGGAGATGAATCGTGCAATCGAAGCTAACAGCATTAAACCAGTGATTGATGGGCGGGTTTTCAGCCTCGAGGAGGCCAGGGATGCTTTCGAATACTTGGAGAGCATGAAGCATTTCGGCAAGGTCTGCATCGAGGTGGTTAAAGGTGTCTAAGACCATTTACTTAGATGCTACAGCGCATTTATTACAACGCTTTAGAGTATAAAATCATCTTTAATCTGTTCTGCTAGTACTATCTCAGTATTTACAATGGCCTCTTGTTTACCCTTCGTAAAGCTAAGACTCGTTAACAAGCAAGGATCTTGGCAACTGCAGCTTCGGCGGCAACCATGACAATAGTCTGGATATTGCCAGTAGGAAGGTCAGGGTGGATGCCTGCATCAGAAACAAACTAGAGAGAATTAGTAGGTAGATTGGTAGAGAGAAACAAGCTACACTTACAAGGTTGTCCATGCCATATACCTTGGCGTTGGTGTCGACAACGGCAGAGCCTCCCTTGCGCCCGTCATCAGTGCCCATCTTGGTAGTACCAGCATAGTGGTTCCCGCTGGTAACAGCCTTGATGATAGCTGTAGTGTTGGTCTCCTTCTGAAGAACAAATCCAGATGAAGGATCGGTGATCTTGTCAACCATATCCTGAACGAAAGCCTTCGCAGCCTCGACATCTCCATTTGTTTGCAGGTAAGGAGACTCCTCAATGACAGTCTTGCCCTCCTCAGTCATACCCAGAACACCAGTCGAGGTCAGGCCATGAGTCATGTAGACCTTGATAGAAGCGATACCATCACCACCAGCAGCACACGATCCTTGGAAGTATCGGGTGACACCATCAGAACCCTTGTTGGAGCTGAAGAAGATCATGCGATGGCGGCCTTGGGTCAGGATTCCAGAGGACTTCTTCTCATATAGATCAATGTTCTTGGTATCGGTGCCGTTCAAGACACTATCAGTGTCGAGCATGCCCCAAGCACCACCAGTCTTGACAGTGAATGTGAAGATGGGATGGTCCATGAGGTTCTCGCCAACAGGAAGACTGATCCAGTTTCTCTCGGCAGGAAGAGTGACACCAGTCTTCTTAGCGGTCAGGATCTGCTTCTTGGGACCAATGCCCGAGTTAAACAGCAGGCGAGGAGTTGTGAGGGCGCCAGCAGAAAGAACAACTCGGCCGTTCTTGGAAAGCTTGACAATATCCTTCTTGCCTGCAGCAGTCTCAACCTCGACGCCAGTAGCTCGTGAGCCAGATCGGACAACACGAATGACCTTGGAACCCATGCGAAGAGTGAAGTTATTTCGCTTCTGGGCAAGTGGGAGATAAGTCCTGACGGGACCAGCTCGCAGGGCATTCTTGACGTTCCAGGATGGCCAGCTGTAAACCTCGTGCTTCTCGTTAGGTTGCTTGATCATGTCAACCGACTTCCATCCCAGCTTGTCGAAGAAGCCAGACAGAGTGTTGTAGAGTCCCTGATCGTACCGCTCATTGTTGATGGAGGGGACTAGAGTGCCTTGATTGCGAGCATATAGTCTGTCGGCGGCCGGTGCAACATCGTTCCATTTCCAACCCTTGGGCCACTTGTCATCAAAGTCACGCGCAGGAGGATGCACAAAGACCATGTAGTTGACAGTGACACCGCCACCAAGAACACAAGCGGCCAAGGCAGCAGTATCGTCACACATATACTCGTTCCATAGGTCAAGTCCACCAACAGCAGAAGAGAGACCAGGGACGTCGATTGGGGTAAGGGAGGAGTTCCAGGACAGCGTGTGATTGGATCCAGTTGCGACGGTTGGACCATGACCACGCTCGAGAAGCAGTACTTTCTTGTTGGCCTCTGAGAGTCGCTCAGCTGTGATCAGGCCGGCAGGGCCACCGCCAACAACAATGTAATCGTAGGTAGAATCGGCGGGCTTGCATGAGGCTGGTGCCGTGAGAGCGGCCAAGGTAAGAGCAGACACGCCCGAAAGAGATGAGAAACGCATGATGAGTCTGAGAAATGACGATCCACTCTAGAGATTGATAATGACTAGCGTGGGAATGTCAATCGGTGATGAGGGAATCTGGTTTCTTAAGAAGCTGGCTGTTAAAAACCCGATCTTGTCGCCCCAGTGTAAGATTTCGAGACCCGTAGCTCATGAGGTTTCATCGATGGAGACAAACCAAGGCATTTCCGTTAACCAAGGCCGAAGACTATACTGTCTACGCAATAACGCCGGGCAGATGGTGGGTGCCATGGTAGCTGATTCATGCTACGATGAGTTAAGATCCTCATAGTTGGCCGATTGGACTCCATATTCCAAGCTAATTCTTGATAAGATAGAGTGTTTACATTAGTCAGGTGGTCCGGGTTTGCCGTGAAACACTCGTCATGTCTGTGTTGGGGCCAAGTTTGACAGGTCGCATCCCAGTCGGCTTGCAAATTCTCACTGTTTGTCATGATTATTCAGACAAAGTGGTAGTCCAAAGACGGTTAGAGCCACTGAGAACTAGGTTTCGAACTTTTCTGGAATAAGTATGCTCGCTGCCATTGCCGAGACTAATGTCGGCTATTGATTGGACATTTTTATCGCTGGATGGAAATTCTTGGATCCCACCAATCATAGTAGGTTAATGCGTCTTCCTTCAATTTTAACTTCGGCATTCAAGCCGGTTCCCTAGTTCGGGTTTTTTTCTTAGGCTGTCTTCCACAATTCTCATTCCATAATACGCGCAACCTCTTGAAGTTAGGGTAAATACTTAGACAGGTAGATACGTAATTGTGACGTATGTCTTGTATTACGTGAAGTTCAAACACTCTGTGTCGAACAATAATTACTGCTTAGAGTAACTCTCTGGTATCTCACACCAGTTTTATCCGTAAAAGGCTAACGGTACGTCTGTATTATATAAGAAATAATATCTTGTTATATTGAAGGTTGCGGCCATCTCAAGGGCGCAACTCCATTTGCTTTAGTCACCTTTGTAGCTATGGTTACTAACCGAAATGATTTCTTCGCGCATCGTTACTGTGGCATGCTGTACGTGTGCCAATTTGTCCGTTGATCATCTCTTAAAAATTACAGTCATTTGATTCACGATGTAATAGCTCTGATATGTATCTGATAAAACAGAAAGCATACTGGATTGAATATGTTTATAACATTTAAATACAGACTTTGCTACCCTGAAGGTGTCGCCTCCAATAGAAAGGATGGGTCCAAGCCTCGGCACTTCCGGCTACAGCGGAATCCTGTCCACTAAAAAGCCGAGATTTCTCGTATTAAGCCGAGACTGGACTAGCATGTCTCACAAACATCATGCACTAAACATTCGATCTCCATCTCTCAATTGATGCAAATATCGGTAAGAGTATCACAATATATGGAGATTTCGTGTATTTAGTATTTCTTAGATGCTCCCCATGATTCTTTTGATATGCAATGTCGCCTTATACATTGTGATTTTATTGCCAATTGTCTGCGCTCGAATTGGAATAGAAGACTGCCGATCGGGGACTTTTGCGGTGATAAGATGTTTGACAGCGATAAAGCATGCGGATACGGTGAAAGACAATCCAATGCTTTCCAGCTATGGCAGGTTTGGATTTATTTATGGACGGATTGTGAAGTGCATAACTACAGAATATGCAAGGGATGCTAAGCAAATGCCGTACTCTAGCTTGGTTCATCCTAATAATAGCTACAACAACCGAGATTAGTTCGTGTTTATGGAGTCACTAGCCACTTAATCTCGTTCTGTGCCCAATACGTCACATGGTGCATTTTGCCTATAAGATATCGCAACAACCTACAATTTGTTGACGGACTATCCCGCCCTTTCACCTTACTCGATCTCATCGTTGACCCTATACAACAATGGGTTCTGTCACTCGTTTCGCTTCGGCCGTTTTGGCCACCTCGACCCTTCTCGGCGCTGCCTCAGCTGCCGTTTTGGACATGCCCATGGTCGTCAAGGATGGCTACGTATGTTGATCAGACCATGATCCATAGACGAAAACTGACTTTGATAGAAAATGGTTCAGGTCGGCGTTGGAAAGCCCGAACAAGACTTCCTCCTTCTCTTCGACACTGGAAGTGCTTCGGCGTGGATGATCGATAGCGAGTGCGCCACGGAGTGTCCTCACTACAACAAGGACCGAGTCGGGTATAACTTCACAGCATCTTCCACTGGAAAATACACGGGAGAGGACGCTTCCATCGACTATCTCGGAGGAAAGGTTGCTGGCCCGACTGTTGAGGAACGCTTCGAGGCGGGTGGCGTGACTTGGCAGTCCAAGTTTATCGCAGCCAACGAGAGCAACTGGTCTTCGCTGGCCGCTGCAGGCTTCATGGGCTTGGCTTTCGGTAGCATCGCTGACGGTGGCGCTACACCCGTTTTCGAGACTCTTATGGCGGAGAAGAAGGTTGATGAACCTCGATTCGGAATTTATTATTCCAAGGAAGATGGCGACGATACCAAGGGCAGGCCAGGAAAGGGTCTCCTCACACTGGGAGGATCCAAGGAAAAGGAATATGTCAAGGGCGACTTGATTGAGATTCCCATCAACACCAACCTCAATGACTTTGACGTCTGGCGATCCGTTCTTCATAGCACTACAGGCTCACGAAAGGGAAAGAACTGCTCTGCGACCAAGTCCAAGGTCGACATTGATGTTTCGGTTGTCTTTGATACTGGAGCCTCTGGTATCACTGTTCCCGAATCCAAGATCGAGGAGATTTACGAATCTATCGGCATGAACTGGACGGCAATTCTCTCTGGCAAGCATATTCCCCTGTGCAGCGAGTTCACCAAGGACTGGTCTGTTGCCTTTGAGGTTGGCTACTACGGTGAATCTAAGTTCCTCAACATCACTGGTGATCAGCTGGCTCTTCCTGGCTTTGCCAACCGAGACGATGCTTGCTGGCCGCCGATGGATTCTGGCGCTGAGGGATTTGCCTTGCTTGGCGCTCGGTTCCTCAAGAACTTCTATACCGTTTGGGACTATGGCAAGTTCCCCGCGGAGGCTGGGTTTATCAATCCCACCCTGTCTTTTGGCTACTTGAAGGAAGGTAAATGAAGCAATAATGGTATGCTAGTTTAGTTGGGAAATGAACTTGTGAATGACTCTGTCCACGTCCTCTTGCTGTTGTTCCGTTGAACATTCTGCTGTGCATTGCTCTCTCCATTGTGACATGAAGATGCAATAGATGCCGCTATTATCTCCTACATCAAGGAGTTCCAGAATCTCTATACAAGTGTCCCATTGACTACAGCGCTCAAGTCAGCCATATATCAACCACAGCTGCAGTAGTAGGAGTCTCCTATAGTTTCGTCAGCTCGGCCTGGCTAGGGGTTCATCATGGGGCATTAAATTAGATGCATAGCTGGCTGCGAGCAAGCTTCCAGTGTAGCTGACTCTGCTCCACACTTGATAAGAGTTGTTCGATACACTCATCACGGTTGTTGGTTGGTTTGCAATCTCTCTGGCACTCTCGTTGAGCCCGCGTTGTGCAATCAGCGGTGCATTGTGTAGGTCGCTAGTTGAAGCGCTCGAGAGTGCATAGAGATTTCTTTTCAGCCGCGCGGTGCTCAAGCCGAAGTCCACGACTCAGAAAAACACATTAGAGAAGTATTGGTTCAAGATGTCAAGCCAGATGGGGTCAGCTATGCCTTTGTCCTTTCGGTGTGCTTTTGTAATACTCGTCAATATCAACAAAAAGCGCACCAATCTGGGTTATCCCACCTTCGAACAAGTGTACGAGATGATTGGATCGCATGATAACTTGTCCTGTATTACCCCGCAATGTTAGCCGTGTTAGCCTTTGAATCGATTAATGCCATGGGAGAGTGTATACACGCTGATCTTCCCCCGCCTTCTTCCCCCGCCTTATCCCACCGGGCTCTCCCCACCGGACATAGACATAGACAAAAGCCTCCCACCGGAGAGACATAATGAACCAAGACTGGGACCTTTTGGGTACACACACTAACGGAAGACTCTCGAGAGCTTCCTAGAGGGGTATGGAGGTATTCCTGAATCGGAAGCCTATGAGGTAATGCCGGACGCCTCCTCTGTCCCCACGGGGTAATTAATGCGGGTGGCTGCTAACTGCCGGCTTCCGTGATACCCCTGATTTTGCCAAGTATAAGTACCGTCTTAAACCCACAAGATCTCTATAGCTTCTCGATCAAGCCTTTCCATCACAACAAGATCTTCACTACTCTTTCAAATCTCAACATCTTACATCCTCCTCAAGGTTGACACCTCCTCGTGACTATGCGGTCTCTGACTATCAGCGGCCTAGTGGCCTTGGCAGCGCTACCTCAGCTGGGCCTTTCATCCGCTCTTGAGCGCCGCCAAACATCATCCAACACGGCTACTGTCGACCTCTCCAAGGGTCGTGGGTCGCCAAAGCACTTGGCTTCTGGGTTTATCTACGGCATTCCTGACTCCGGGTTTGGCCAATCCCCAACTCAGATCCCTGATCACTTTTACACTGACATGGGCTTTAACTATGCCCGTGCCGGAGGCGCACAGATGAGCGAGGGCGGCTGGGTTCAGGGCCTTCAAGCCTATAACGCGCGATTCAAGTCGACCAAGCAGAACTACCTGACCTCTCGCAAGTTTGGTGCCAGGTTCCAGCTCCTGCCCCACGATATCTGGGGCACTGATCATGCAAACTCAACTACGGTCTGGCCTGGCGATAATGGCGATTGGACAGACTATGACAAGTTCTTGAACCAGCTGCTTGGTGACTTGCAGTCCAACAACATGTTGGATGGTTTGGACATTGACATCTGGAACGAGTGAGTAAAATATCTATATTGCGATGCTACTGGCCGGTACTAGTTCTGACGCAATACACGCAGAGCAGATGGTTACTTTTGGAGCCGCAGCCAAGATCAATATCTGCAGATGTGGAATCGCACATACAAACGCATTCGATCTTGTACGTCTTGATGGATTGAACACAGAGGAAGTCTGCTAACTCTAATACTTCTACCAGCCTCCGCATTCAAGAATGTCCTCCTAGTTGGCCCCTCCAGTGCTGGACAGCCTTCGACCTCGAACAGTTGGTGGGTGGCATTTATGAAATACGTCATGGCGAATAAGGTAGTTCCCGACCAGTGGACGTGGCATGACGAGCCCGGCGATGTGGCCAATGACCATGGTAACTGGCAAACACTTCGTCAGCAGTACAACGCACCCGACAACCAGGTCAACATCAACGAATACGCCGTCTTCTCACAGCAGGTTGCTACAGGTGCAGCCTGGTGGATCTCACGTCTGGAGCGGTACAACTACATCGGACTTCGCGGAAACTGGCTCAGCACATGCGGCTTGCACGATTTCATGGCGTCTCTGCTAGGCAAGTCCGATGACAACAGCTGCACTGCCGGAGGGTACGTCCCCAACGGTGAGTACCAAGTCTACAAGTATTACAACCTCAACATGACTGGCACTCGAGCCACCACGACTGGCAGCGGGGACGGGAAGCTGGACGTGTATACAACTATCGGGAAAGACAAGGTTCGCGTTTTGACGGGCGTGGATATCGCTACTGGTACGTGGTACATCACCATCAACAACCTCAGCTCCGTGGGTCTCCCGACTTCAGGCAGTCTTGCTATCCATACCTATGGATTTGTTGATAATGGCCACTATGGAGGAGTCTCAGCCCCCACTGATCGAGGAGTGTATTCGCACACCTACTCTGGAAACTCAGTGACGTTCCCTGTTTACCAGACGACTCAGGATCAGAACACTGCTTGGGCTTTTGAGTTTGCAGTTGGTCATTGATAAGAAGATGCAATTTGTTCAGATAGTTGGCATTTGGTCCGCCATGCTAGATACTTGAAACATAGCCAAATCGAGGAAGTTTATTATACGAAAGTGAGTGACATCGATATCTCTGACAAAAAGATTTGTGATGGTGTCTGGAGGCGTCTGGTCTGTCTTTACGACCTTATCTTGAAGTGCTTGGGGCATAAAAAGTTAAACACTCTTCAAAACCATTTCCCAAGTCTTTAGCGGTTAACTATACGGGAGCTTACTTGATCCTTACTGAGAGATACCTTGAATGAGCTCATAAATCTGGCCTGTGAGTATAGTGGTAAAGACATGACTGTGTTGTAGTCCTGCAAAAGTCCTCGGCCCTCGGCTGAACCAGAGAGACATTCGGAATAGCTGGCAACGTGAGTTGTCCGGTGGAGTTATCAATATCTACCAGCCTTACGAGTGTCGTAAAATGTGTATACCCATTTCATTAAGCGCTGATAGTATTGAAGAATTACAATCACTGAGCCTTTCACCGCCGCTGCAGATGACTCAACCAATAGCCAAGTTGTTTCAAGGCTTCAACGATTAGTGCAGTGATCAATCGAGATGTAACAAGAGCATCTTCTGGGTCCGCGCTGGGTAAAACAGCTTCCTCGGATTCTCTCTATCCGACAGCTTACCCGCGCTTAACAGGCGAGCGATAAATTTCACCGAGTCGACCGCCACTGGTGTTAGAAGCAATTCTTCTCGACCGGTATCCACCTCGAGGGCAAGGTTGATTACACGACATTAACTCCATACCTATAGAAGATTTAATACGTAACGCTATAGTCTGATGTCTTCGACTTATTGGCGTGACTGGCCTTGTGAGTGCTGCTGGCGTTGAAAGTTTCTTCAGGTTACGTCCCCATGATTTCGCCTTGGCGGATAAGCGATAATTACCTTGTTTCTCAAGGTTACCTGCTCCAGCCCTAGTGATGCTTTGAATGACTACTGGGACCCGTTTACGACGCATGGCTAATGCATACCTAGTTATGCTGACTACTATCTTGCGTGTTGTTTCTTAGGAACTTGTGTATAGTGACTAAATACTAACGCCGGATTGCCGTGAATTTGGGCAAAATGGCCACTGGCTTCCTATTACGGCCGATAGTGCGGAGTCAATAAATCCTTCAGAACCTTGTCATCCTCGTATTTATACTCGGTTGCAGCCCATAGACATGGTTGAACTGGAGACTCCTCTTGGCATTTATCTAACATCTCTTAGACGAGGAACTTTTGGAGCAATGGTAGGGGCAAAATACCGCTGAATTTTCGTTTTTTCTATTGTCTTAGTGTGTACCTTATTGTAGCTTACAGGATTGCTCTCGCAGGTTAGCGTATGTTAATATCTATCAAACACACCATTAACCCATGAAACATGATGTCAGCCCACTGCACATTTATGGATCTCCTGACCCACAGCGTGGCAATCTCCTTCCCTGCGCAGTCAGCATGCGCATCCCGTATAGCCCGGGTTGTTTTTTTCTATGTCTAAAAATGTACATAAAAGGAGCAGATTCTGCTCTTTAATCCCTCATGTTCATTGACAAACCAACGATCGACAGTTTGGTAGTCGAACATTGTTCACTATGGTCCTCGTTTCTCGCCTATTCCAAGGCCTTGGCCTTGCAGCCTTTGGTGCTGCAGTTTGTCAAGGTGCTGTTCTTGACAGTCGATCGCTGGCTGAAAGAACCTCCTCGAGTGATCGTCTGGTATTCGCCCACTTCATGGTATGCATATCTGCCCCTCACTTCCATACTCCATTAACACGATTAGGTCGGTATTGTTGGCAACAGACAAAGCTCTGCCGACTATGATGACGACATGAAGCGTGCAAAGGCCGCTGGCATTGACGCCTTTGCCCTCAACATTGGCACCGACGATTACACGGATACACAGCTCGATTACGCGTATGACTCTGCCAACCGCAATGGCATGAAGGTCTTCATCTCCTTCGACTTTCATTTCTGGTCAACTGGCGATGCAGCCGCGGTCGGGCAGAAGGTCAAGACGTACGCCGACCGCCCAGGTCAGCTACGCATCGACAACAGAGTTTTTGTGTCCAGTTTTGCAGGAGACAACCTCGACGCCAACGCTGTGAGGAGTGCTTCTGGCTCCAATATCTTCTTCGTCCCTAATTTTACTCCTTGGGGAGGCTCTACGAATGGTATTGATGGTGCTCTGAACTGGATGGGCTGGCCAAATGATGGCAATAACAAGGCGCCTAAGGATGGTAAGAGTGTCAGTGTCGCTGATGGCGATAAGAGATACACGGACTGGCTTGGAAACAAGAAGTACATGGCTCGTAAGTGTCCCTCCTCTATATAATAGTATAGGTGACTGACTCGTAACTAGCCATCTCGCCCTGGTTCTTTACTCACTATGGTCCTGAGGTCGACTGGTCCAAGGTAAGTTCACTCTTGTCATAGAAAAGGAATAACCAAATGGCTGACAGTTCAGAACTGGGTTTTCCCGAGCGGCTCACTCATCTTTGACCGCTGGAATGAGGTTATTCAAAAGGGTTTCCCCATGGTTGAAATCATTACCTGGAACGACTACGGCGAATCTCACTATGTCGGACCACTCAAAAACAAGCACACCGACGATGGAGCATCTAAATGGTCCAACGACATGCCTCACAACGGTTGGCTTGATCTCTCTAAGCCCTTCATTGCCGCATACAAGAACAAAGACACCAACGTGGCCAAGTACATTGAAAAGGATCAACTTATCTACTGGTATCGCCGTAATCTCAAGGGTCTCAACTGCGATGCTACCGATACGACCTATGGCAGAGCACCACCTAAGCCAAATGAGAATTATTTCCAGGGTCGCCCAGACGGATGGCAAACAATGGAAGACACTGTCTACGTCGTGAGTCTGCTCAAGTCTGCTGGAACAGTGATCGTCAAATCAGGAAGCAACACTGTTACCAAAGAGGTTCCTGCTGGAGCTACTCTTATCAAGGTCGATGCTGGCCTTGGCAAGCAGACATTTACTCTCAAGCGTGGCAGCACCAACGTCTTGTCTGATACCTCGCTTATGGATATCACTGCTGTCTGTCCCTGTGGCTTGTACAACTTTAATGCCTATGTTGGTACTGTTGCCGCTGGCTTTTCTGACCCCCTAGACAGCAGTGGTCTCGCGTCTTTGACTGTCGGTCTGCACGTCACAACTTGCCAGCCGAAGCCTTCTCTCGGAACCAACCCAGCCTCTCCGACACAAGGAGATAACCCACCCACAGTCACTGACGGAGGAAACGGAAAGGCGTGTGTCGAGGGTGCTGTAGCAGACGGTCAAAGCGGTAACTATCTTGGTCTCTGTAGGTTCACTTGTGCCTATAACTACTGCCCTCCAGCTCAGTGCAAGTGTACCAAGTATGGAACAGCTGTATCACCCCCAGCTTCGAATGGCCGTGAGGGATGCCCTGCTTCTGGTCTCGGGGATGATTACAAGGGACTGTGTAGTTATACTTGCAACCATGGATATTGCCCGGATACTGCTTGTAGATACTGCTAAGAATGACAACTATTGTACACATTCCAAAACAGCCTAGCCATGTCAATATAATGGCTATCGATTTATGACATCAAGGATATTAAATAAACTAGGCTTATTTTACTATTATATAGTATAAGATCCCATCTTGCGCAGCGGAACTCGGCGATAAAACATTGTATCGATCTCCTGATAAGTTCGTCCTTTGAGCTCAGGGATATAGAACACGCAGAGAATAGAAGCAAAGGCCGAGAGCCCACCAAAGATAAAGCCAACCTTACCACCAAGGTTCTAGAACAATTAGCATTTCAGTCGTTCAAGGCCAGGGAAGAACTTACACCAGCGTCAGGATTGACCATATATGGAACAGCGAAAAACATAATGATACCAAAGATGGCCTGAGTTGCAGTAGCCAAAGCGGTCGTTCGCGCCCTCTGGGATAGAGAGGAAACCTCTCCCAATAGAACAAATGCCACCGCGCCAATTGAGAGGAAGTACACAAACGAGAAGACAACAGTTAGAGAAGACATGGCCCACTTGGCGGCCCCTGTTGGCACGACGTCGAGAATACCGATAAGAAGAAGAATGGTCGTACAGGCGAACATTCCCGTGACAAAAATAGGGCGGCGGCCAAAGCGGTTGACGATGAACCACGAACAGATATTGCCAGCTACACCACAAGCGGTAACACCAACACCGAGGTTGAGAGACTTTCGCGTATCGAGTCCAGCCAGCTGAAAAAAGTAGGTCGAGAAGCTGAGGACGAAGATAATACCGACGGAATGTTGACAAGCAAAGACACCGATGGAAATAAGTGTACGAACCCTGTCAGTGCCCTTAAATGCCGAGATATAGGAAGGACTAGCCATGCTGGCCTCTTCTTCGACCGTTTGCTGAATAGCTTGAAGCTTTTCCGATGCCTCGAATTCATTTCCATACAGGTCCTGAAGAACATGTCTGGCCTCATCTATCTTCCCGGCTCGTACAAGATACCAGGGTGACTCTGGAGAGAGAAAGCTACCGACAAAGAGGAAGACGGAGAAGATCAGCTGCGCCAGAAATGGCCCACGGAAAGCCCAAACATCGTCTCTGTTACCGAAACCCGAGGTCACCGAGTTCGAGATAAGTTGACCGACGGCAATAGCGAGGTTGACGCCAGCGGTAGAAAGACCACGCAAGACTGTCGGAGCGATCTCGGAGCAGGTGATAGGACCCAGGGTCAAGTAAAAGCCGACTCCGACGCCGAGGATAAGCTTGCTGACTACAAAAGCAGCTCGGGAGGAAGAAAAGGACTCTCCCATGATGCCTCCGGTGACAACAAGGACGCCAAGAGTGAGACTCTTTTTGCGACCCATTCTATCGGAGATGGCGCTGCAGGCGAAACCGCCAAAGAACTGGCCAACGGAAGAGACGATGTTGAAAGCGGTTAACCAGTCCGCTGGGATCACCCACTCACCATTGAGTTCGTGACTTGATCATGAGTCAGAAATAATATTGTTGGACGGGCGAAAAAGGGACTTACCCGTAGTACTTTCGAAAGGCTGGAACACCTACCATGGCACCGTTGACCTGGGTATCAAAACCCCCTGGTTAGGCAAGTCAGCATCTCGCAATACATATGCTGGTATCATCCGGCGAGTGAAAACCCACAGCCTACGGCGCACATGCACCAGAAGAAAGACCACCAGATGATCTTTGGGTGCTTCCGAGCGATATCCTTGAAGGTCAGATTGTGTTCGTTGGCATTGGCGACCTGGATCTGATCAAGGATGTGTTTGTCAGAGACTGCCATGTGCTCAACGGTCGCGTCCTTGTCGCTCAAGGTGCTTTTTCGGTCGAGTACATGCTGATTGGTGTTGGCCATGGCGAGATTGATGTTGTGTGTCAAATTTCAGTCAGTAGATTCGTTGGCGATAGTGTTGAGAGTGGTTGCGAGGGAACAGAAGAAAGAGCAGCGTGCTCCCTGTATCTTATATCGTTTTTCATCCTAACGGTGTCCGGTAAGTTTGACAACATAATTTATTGCTATTTGCTTGCAACTCAGGCCATTTCCAAGCCAAGTCTGGGGAAGGTTTGGTCTAATTCGCGGGGTTGCTAGGAAACTCTTAGACTCGCTCCCCAGGCGGGGAAGAATGGGGTAACTAGGCGAAGACTGGTATGGCACCATGTCTCGTACATGTCGGATTTGGACCCGATACTCCGCTAGCTTCTGATGCGTTGTTTCTGCTGAATAAAGACAAACCATCACTTGTTATTAATTGTGCCTCTTTTCGCATTTTCCCCCGACATTCCGCTTCCCTCTTTTTATCTTTCACCCAATCGCTATGGCATCTCAATCCCGCCGTCGCGCAGACAGTCACCGTGCTTCCGTCAGCCGCCCTGGCTCTACGTACGCTAGGAAACGAGCCATCAAAGCATGCCAGGTATGTCGCGCTCGAAGAACAAAGTGCGACCAGCAACGACCGGCCTGTTCATTCTGCCTAAAGGCTGGCGTGGAATGCGTTTTCGAACCAGACACCAATGTAACATTCGACCAAGCGAGCCTTGCCATCATAGACCGGCTCGACCGACTTGAGCGTAAGATAGACAGCCAGTCGAGGCCGCAGACGGGGTTCCTAGGGTCCAAGTATGATGACAGCGTTCCTGAGACCAGCGACGACTTATCGCCCGAGCTTAGTGTTATTCAAAAGGCTCTTTTCCCTGTTACGATCGACAAAGTCCTCCAATGGAGTGTCTTCAGAGACGTCCAGTTACCAATCCTTGCATCCCATACACAACACTCCCCTGGGTCACAGTCTGAAGGCAGTAATGTACAAAGGCCATGGGTGGATGAAATGACCGACCGGGCATCATGTGAGCGATGGCTCAGCAGCTTCTTCGCCCACATTCACGTCAAAAACCCAATCTTGGACGAGGGAGAAACACGAAGGCTCGTCGCCAGGTTGTGCGCACAGGGACTCGACTGGAGCGTTGAATCCGGTCTAGCACTTCTGGTATGCGCCAACGGAGCTATTGCCCGTCCACTCGAAGAGTCCCTCCCTCTATCACACCCAGACCGACAAATGGCGATTTCCCTCTTCGATGCAGCACAGAGAAGACTTGGTGGCGGCTTAGGTCCTGCGGGACTGATACATGCTCAGTGCGCCTTTCTCTCAGGGGTTCTTCTCATGTCACTGATACGACCTGTCGAGGCTTGGACAACCTTTGTACACGGCTTGGCGATTTGCCAGACGCTTCCTTACATCCGACAGCTCGACCATGCTTCGGGCCAGACAGGTACGCAGGAGACTTCGGAACAGAGTGTCTTGTGGTCGTGCTGGAAGTCTGAACAGGAGCTCAGGTTCGAACTGGGCATGTCTAGCCCTGCAGGACTAGCTGATGACCCTCCTGAGTTATTCCCCAAGCCTCCGGATGGATGCGAAGGTGGTGTTGAACGAGCATGGTACTTTTACCTGTCCGAGATAGCTCTCTGGAGAGTCGAGGTGAATGCTCGAAGACTAATGGGTCAGCTCCAGCATGGAAGCTGGCAGTCACTTTCAAGAGACTTGAGAGAGATTGGAAAAGATACATCACATCAGCTTGAGACATGGCAAGCCTCGCTACCGCCGCTCGTCAGTATCGAAAATGAATCATCTCCTTACGGAGGTGCCGAAGATGATGTGGTCCGATTTGTACTGCGCGGTCGCATCACTTATATCCGTGAGCTAATTTCCTGGCCGTTTATACATGTTGCTCTTAACAAAGCGGTAGACCAGGAGTTGTATGAGCACGACACGTCTGCTGCACTGGCTTATCACCACCAAAGGCTGCTGATCAACGCACCAGGTTACTACCATCGTCACCACGGGACTTGGCTCATGTTGCGAAGCTCAGCAAGAAGTGCATGTATACTCCTTGGGTTTGCACGCTTGAAACCTGGATCTACCCTTTTGCCTTCAGGTTGGAAGGATGCAGTCTTGGATACCTTGAAAATGGTCGAATACTGGAGCCTTGAGGCCGACGGAATGCTTTCGGTGTTGCAAACAATGAAATGGCTCGTCCAAGTTGTGTAATAATCTTGCCATTATTTGCGGCGCGTAGTGCGTTTCATTTCATTTTTAAATTAATTTATTTCCTCATTATACAAATTATACGTTTCAATACAGCTTACAAACTTTGCGAATTGCTTCCGTATCCCCAGAGTATCCAGCAACCTCAATCTCAACAGAACTAACTAACAAACAGAACTTGCCATTGACCCATCGTTCAATTGGTCGCAGGGATGCTTCAACATATACCCGCTTCGCTTCCCCCGATTGCAAGTAAACATGCCCGAAACCAAGCAAGACCCGATGCGGAAACTCTGCCATCTTAGGATACCCATACACTTGGGCAACATGATGGCCGGATCTCAGACCTGTATTCTCCACGTCCAGAGCGACCTTGATACTCTTCTGGACCGCCAAATACACGCAGTCAAGGTTCTTGAATCGAAACTTGGTATAGGACAGCCCATAACCGAGTGGAAACGCCGCATCAACTCCAAGCTTATCGAGCAGAGCTTGGCCGTACCAACGATCATATTTGATGCTTGATGCTTCGATGTCAAGTTCTGGAAGGTGGCTTTCATCCTTAGGGATAGAGAATGGCAATCTACCTCCAGTATCAACACGTCCAAGCAAGACGTCTGCGAGTGCATAGCCACCCTCTGACCCAGCGTACCAACTGATCAAGATAGCAGGTGGCTTATCCTTCCATTCTTCCATTATAACAGCGCCGGCGCAAACGAGCACGACGATTGTATGCGAATTGACAGACGACACGGCATCGATAACTTGGACGTCTCGGGCTCTTAATCGTAGGGACCGTCGGTCGCCACCAGCACCAACTTCCAGTGCTGATTCTTGTTTTCCTTGGGTTGGTTTTCCCTGCACAACCGACAACATCTCTTCCTCATCAGGATTCCTCGTTGGTGGAAACAGTTCAGATAGGCAAGGATCGTTCTGGAGAGAAGGCACTACATATTCGCCCTCATCCCCGGCGTCGTAGCCTACGATAACAACAGCAACATCTGCTTGCTTTGCGGCCTCTCTAGCAGCTTCTGGGTTGTCACTATCTTCGAGAATGACATCCGCGCTTGGAATCTCGCTCTTGAGTCCCTGGTAGGGGGTGACGATGGTGGGTGAGAAAACCTGTGAGGATCCCTTGTCACCCGTGTTGGGCTTGTTTGCCAGACGGCCAACGACAGCCAAGCGAGATAGAGCTTCTGCTTTGAGTGGCAGGACCGGATTGCCATTGATAGCATCATTCTTGAGAAGCACCATTGATCGTCCTGCAACCTCTCTTGCGAGCTGTCGATGTTCTTCACAGAAGACAACCGACTCATCAGGCGGCTCCTGAACAAGAAGAGAGCCGAACTCGAGCTTCGTGCGCAAAATGTTCGTGGCTGCTCTGCCTATATCAACCTGGGATAGCTCACCACTCCTCAGTGCATCATCAAGATACATAGCCCGTTGTTGTGAAAAAGGAGCTTCAATATCCAAGCCGTTCTTAAGAGACGTGGCAGCGTTTCTTAGACCGAAAATGAAATCCGACATGACGAATCCAGTGAAGTTCCACTGGTCACGCAGGATATCTGTAAGTAAGAGCCTGCTTTGCCCAGCCCACTCTCCGTTGACCGAGTTATAAGAAGACATGACTGATGCTGCGCCGGCTTCGATAACTCTCCTGAAGTGAGCAAGGTATACTTCATGAAGCACGTCTTCATCCACTTGTACATCAACTCGAAACCGGGAGTTTTCTATGGAGTTCAAAGCAAAATGCTTCACGCATGCCATGATATGGTTTTGAACGCCTTGGGTGAGTGCAGTGCCAAATTCACCCAACAAGATCGGATCTTCTCCATATGTCTCCTGGATGCGACCCCACGCCGGATGGCGCGGGAGGTTGATGCACACCCCGGCGAAGAGATTGGCGCCTTGGGCTTTGCCTTCAAGTCCAATAGCATTGCCGACACGCCGTTCAAGATCGATATCCCAGGTTGCACCGCGTGCCATGGCAATGGGAAAGGCTGTCGACGAGCCCATGACAATGCCCCTGGGCCCATCGGTAAACCTGATTCCTGGAATGTTGAGACGAGGGATGGCGCCCATCACAAATGGTCTGCGGTTGTAACGATCGCAAAGTATTTCCCGCAAACCATCCCAAAAAGGAACGTCTCCATCGAGAAGATGTGAACGCTCGGCTGATGACATTTCTGCCAGGAGGCGGACGGCAACAGCTGAAGGATCTTGGCCATGTTCGACTTCCTCGACGGCCTTGTCGAAAGTCAGAGGCTGCGAGATTTCATGATCATGAACCTGGTGCCATTGCGTCTGGATTGGTAGGGTAACACTCTTCATACTGATTGGCTGTAAAAGATGATGTAATGGAGAATGCATGCGGTATGTGTGCGAGGTAGTAGAAAAGATGACACCGGTTTCTTCAAGTGGGAAAGAAATATAACAGCCTGTTATGGGAAACAATTCCATAGTAGGACAACACGTGAATGAGTGATCGTGCCATCATCTGGTCGCGGAGTATCGGGTTATGTCCGACGCCAACCTAGGCGAACTCCATCTGCGGAGTGTCGGGGCAAACACCGAACGTCATCAGCTGATGGTCAGAGTGAGAAAGGTGGACGGATGCACAGACACTAGTTACCCCAGATTATCTCCTTGCATATCGGAATGGTGCTATGAATTCTTACATACATTATTTGCCTAAAGTCAGAAACCGGCAGTCATGCCATTGGCGCGTTTGGGTCTCCCTTACTCGTATTTTCGGATTCTTTGTCGGGTACAGTATTGGTGTCTGAAGTCATACTTCACTGAGAGGGATTCACTGTGCTCAATCTCGAGTATATAAGACTTCTTCAATTCCTTATCTTTTATCTCAGAAACTCATTCTTTACCCCAGACAACAATAAACAACAACGACTCCCCTTAACTTACTCTTCTTATCAACATGATGAGGTCTCTTCTTCTTGGCTTGGCCTGTTTGGCCACTACCTATGGCGCTGTACTTGATAAACGTGCCCCTACTCCCTTCTCCAATTTCACCAGGAACGAATTCTTCAAGCCTGCGGCTGATGCTCAGCTCTGGGGTACACTCTATGCTCGGTCGCTCCAATTGCCTGACGAGTCCCTACTTATGACCTGGGAAAATTATCCAGCTGAGTCCAAAGAATACCCCGTCAATCGTATGTCTTTTGAAATATGTGTGTTTATATGCTGCAGAGGTTAACACTTTGGTTAGATCCGATCTACAAGTCTGTCGATGGGGGTGCAACTTGGTCCAATTTCAGTGCCGTCAAAGACACGCAGAACGGTTGGGGCATGCGTTTCCAGCCATTTCTGTACACGCTTCCCACCGACTTTGGCGGTTATGCCAAGGGCACTATACTCGCAGCTGGTGTTTCGACCCCTGAAAGCCTGAAAGGTGGTGTTTACATCGATGTCTACGCCAGCAAAGACAGCGCAAAGACTTGGGAATTTGTGTCTCATATTGCGTATGGCGATGGACCAAATACGATTGAAAATGGCAATAAAGCACTGTGGGAGCCCTTCTTCCTGATGTATGGCGGAAAACTGGTTTGTTATTACTCTGACCAGCGAGACCCGAAACATGCTCAGAAGCTCGTTCACACTACCACCACCGACCTTAAGAATTGGTCAGACATTGTTGAGGATGAAGCTGAGAGCAACTATGACGCTCGCCCTGGTATGACCACTGTGGCTCATATTGAGAGTACTGACAAGTGGATCATGACTTGGGAACGCTGCGGTGTGGATTCCTGCAGAATCTATTACAAAATCTCCGATAGCCCTCTTACATTTGGGCCCATTCCTGGTACCAGGCTCCAAGCCACCGACGGTAGTTTGTTCACCAGTGGACCGTACGCGACTTGGGTTCGTGACCCTTATACCAACAACGGCTCTGGTATCATCATTATTAGCACCACCTCCTCCGAGAACCTTCTGATTCAAGGCGATAATCCAGTGGAGGGAAAGTGGAAGAAGGTCGACATCAATCACTGGTCTGCCTACTCCCGGAGTGTTAGAGAGATTACTATCAAGGGAACTAAGCGGCTGTTGCTCGGGAACGGTGGCAACTTTGGAGACAAGAAGTATAATGGCATTGCTGATGCTGTTGTTCCTATTCCAAAGCTCTGAGATCATCGAGCGGCGTGTTGATATCCGCATAGGTTGGATAGAATTGCAGAGAGGAGACCAAGAGTATTAAATAACAGTACCTGTTACTTCAATTCTTGAACTAGGGTAGAATAATAAGCAAGATAGTTTTATCTAAATTATTATTCTTTTATCAGTTTCATTTGCTACTACTACTTAGAGATTGGGTAGGGGAGTTATATGCAGTAAGCTTCGAGACCATAAGCTGTCTAGCAGGAACGTTCATTTACTGCCCTCTTCCTACAGCCCGATGCGAACTGGAGCGCCAATCGTGCTACTGATGGTTTAGTGAAGGTCACCATTCTTATCCGCTAGCTACTCAGATCGAAAAGATCCACAATTGCGGCTATTGTCGGCCAGTCTCCTCAACTCTCTCACATACGCGAAAGTGCAGTAACGGCAAATATACGCTAGCGGTTGACACGATGATCCCGCTGGTTGAACCGCGACAAAGCACATGTAAAGCAAACTCACCAAGACCCTCGGCCCAGTTGAACCGAGCAAGAGTCTGCTTGTCCATAGCAGCTTGATTAGCTTGTCTGTTCATCCACGGTTGGCTAATTCGGTAAGATTGCGCCGCGGCAGAAAGTCCTTCACTGTCCCTCCGATCTCTCTTAGGTATGTATTTACACGATTCAACGCCTGGAGTCTAAGTATATCGAGCTAAGAACAAAAATAGTCAATGCGACATCATTGGGAAGGCAGGCTTCTTCATTTTAATCCATAGAGAACCTCGGGCTGCTTGGTACCACGTTCAGGTCTTTTAAAATTACCGCCACGGCGGTATCCAATAGCGCTGAAGATTTTTGCGCTAAATCTTCAACTATAAGAAACTACGAGAGACTATTGGTTTTGGAACGGTCTCGTCCAAATCGGCGTCTTTAAAAAATAAAGGAAAAAATAAGCATAAAGGTTTTTGACTTCCCTTTGTTAGCACTTCTCCCCTTCGACTCCTGGGATTGGATTTTCGGTTTATTCTTTCGCTCTTTAATGGCAGCTATGCATTTGGCGATTCTCTTATCCCTGGCCTTTGGGCTTGAGTCTGTGGTCGCTGGTCCTTGCAAGCCAAGCTCTTTCAGTAAGTTCACCTGTAACATTACTTGCTCAAGTTACTAATATCCCAAACTAGGTACTACCGCGACCACAGAAAGTCTGGGGCTATCTTCAACATCGTCGACAGATATCACGAAAGCGACCGAACAGTCAGACTCGACGACAACAACCACTCTCGCGATTTCCGAGCCCACTTTCTCTTCAACCGTTAGCTCTTCAGCACCATTGTCAGATACGACGGCGTTGAGCGAGCAGACGGATTTGACAGGAACAACGACGATCATAATCTCCGAATCCACCTCTGTAGCTGATCTTGGGTCTACGGCCTCGGCCGCATCGTCTAGTATTTCCGCTGCAACATCAACTGCGGTCACCAGTACAGCGGTGTCTGAGCCATCTATCTCAACGTCAGCTGAATTGACATCTTCGACCGAGGCTTCAGCGACGACTATAGAGTCTACTGGGACCACGGAGCCTACCACGGCTGCAGAGTCTACCACTGACTCCGCGGTATCTTCGACGCAGATCTCCACTGATACAATCCTGGAGGCAATAACGACGACTACCACCGAATCGCCAACTTCCATGACAATTATTGAAGAGGTCTCTATAACAACCGCTCTCCTGCCTATTCCGACTCTGTTCACGTTGACTGCTCAAGGAGGTACAGCAGATGGCCAAGTTATTCATGGCAATGGCCTGCCAGAGTATTCTTTGTGGATAGGTGCTTTCTTGACTTGGCCAACTGGTTACTTTAAATACGAAGAGGATACTGGTTATGTATCAGTCAATGGCAACCCTATATGCACTATTTCCTACCAGGGCAACTTTGACTTTGTCTCAGTCATAGTCTGTCCCAATACGCTATCATTCTGGCACGCGCCCTTGGTCTGTGATCGGCCGACTGACGGTAGCCTCAAGTGCAGCGTGGCTACAAAGTTCTATAACTGCGTCTATGGGACCGATGGAACTAAAACTTGCACGACTACAGACGTTTCTTTCAGTACTATGTATTCTTCTGCGCCTCTATACGCGTCAAGCGGAACTTATTATCAGCTTAGGTTTGCTGCTGCTGACTGGGCTCATGATAGTACCGTGAATCCAATTGGTCTGATGGTCTCGCCGGTGTAGACTTAGAGTAGTTTCAGACAGCTTATAGGCCCATGTTCCTTACAGTCCTCGTGGAAGCTTCCTGAAGAGAATAGCCGTGTTACAGTTGCCTGTGTTGTCTGTTTGAAGCATGTTCTGGTGGCTTGTGCTTCCTCTATCAGTAACCCAATTCAAATCTACATCTAGATTTCTCACTCGGTCCTTTCACGTCATTCTTTTTTGTGGCGCCTCTTGAGCCTCACAAACAAATCTGACTGCTTCCAAAACCAGGCAGCGTGGGTATGCCACTCTGCCTCTTCTGAAGCCCACTCAAGATCGAAATGTCGGAAGAGCTGTGGGACCAACTTGCCCATCTCCATAAGGGATATGTTTTTACCGATGCAGGTTCGCGAACCATGACCAAACTACGAGGGAAGAACTTTAGTTAGTCGTTCGTTCGCATGACATCAGATTACGTACCGCAATAAAGGTGCGATCCATGAGACTTAGCTGCTCTGGTGAAGCCTCCAGCCATCTCTCAGGTCGAAAGACCCGTGCGTCATGACCAAAAACGCCCTTGTTCATATGCATCAATGGCGCGGAAGTGCTGATGTTAGTGCCAGCTGGAAGATTGTGGCCACAGACTTGTGCACCTTCGTCAGGTACATATCTCTCCAAGGGGAATCCTACAGCAGGATGCATTCGCATGGCCTCCTTTAATGTAGCTTGACTATTGAAACTGTCAGGATTCGTTGTTGCAATGGGCATCCAGATGATGGACTCACAAGTATGGCAGTTTCAACGACTCTTGATATGTCACGTACTCTGAGAGGTGACCGGCCTGGTCAGCCTCGTCAATTTCCTTTTGTAGTTTCTCGTAGACCTGCGGAGTCTTTATGACGAAATAGACTACGGCACGCAGGGATATACCTGTGGTGTCACTCCCAGCTAGACTGCGTCGAGATTAGCTGCCGGAATATAACAATGGCGACTCTTTAATACGCACAGATTGTTGGAGAGATGATTTATCATGTCTCTGTGGGTGATCTTGCCGGCTTTGTCTTGCTTTTCTCTTAGCTGGGACAGAAAGTCGGTCCTGGACAGTTCTTTTGGACTTCGATCGTATTTATCCAGTTCTTTCTCGGTAATCTCGAGGATTGTAGACGTCAGCACCACGCGAGAAACACCTTGGAGAATGAGAAGGAAGTATTACCTTCAAGAACTTATCCATGGTGTCAGGCCAGTAGTTTTCCCTCATCCAGGAGTTGGCATATAATTTGTCAAACAATGCAACCAGCCATTCGGATTGTCCAACGATCTTGACAAGTTCGAGGCCGTGGTTAATCTTGCTGATCATTTCGTCAACATCATGCCTCCTCTCCAGGAACCCAAATCGTCGTTGAAACGTGAGGCTCCCGATGACATCAAAGGCGTACCATTGTAGCCAGTGTGCTAAGTCTACCCTCTGCCCTTCGAGATCGCGCATCGCACCCAAGAAGATGGCGCTACATTCGTCGGCCTTGGTACATCAAGGACATTGTTGTGTAGAAGGGGGTCTTGGTCTATATCAGTGAATGGTTCAATGATGGTAAGGCGGCGTATACCTTTTGAAAGTTCTTTCCTATGCCGTATATAACGGGTATCATGGCGGGATCCGAGACAGAGACATGGTTTGGTCCTGTGCGCACAATAGGGCCATACTTTTCGTGCAGCAGTTGATACTGCCGAGGGGAATCGCCTTTGTAAACGAGACTTAGTCGATACAGACCCGTGTATCTGGCGAGCCATGGCCCAGGGATATTTCGGAGGCCAGCTCGAAATGCTAACCTGATGAGATGAAAAAGGACGAGACCAGTGATCAGTGCTCCGTAGAGCAACCAGTTTGAGGACGCCATACTGAATGAAACTGAGTATGCTATGATATACTGGAGCTCCCATAGTGCCTATCAGTGAATGGAGCAGCAGCTTCACTTTTGTAAGTGTCGAGCTGGGCGGAAGTGGGCTCCGATTGTAGGCGGCGTAGGAGTTATCCCGATCGGAGGAGCTCGGCAATGGACAGGAAGATCGCCCAAGTTCTCCTTGCCCTAAACTACATGATGCTGTCGTACCGAGGTTGAATGAAACAGCCCCAGAAGGGACAACTAAGTGCAATCAGATGCACATAAATCTTATTTATTAGTCCATGGAGGCGGAGTTTGTATTACTTCGGAAGATCTAAAATACGGAGGATCTTCATGACGCTAACTCTGATCTTTCCATCGACGATCTCTAACTTCAGTACTGCTACCCCGCATGATTCAGCACTACGTCAACTTATTTAATACCCTTCAAGATTAGTTTGGTCTGTTGCGGGGTGGTTGCGGGGTGCTAGCTTAGCCCCGGAACAACAGGTTGGACCTGTTCGGAGTAACAGTTGTAGCGATAGCCACTCAGCACGAAGCCGATCCTTCTTGATTTATCATAGTGTCGGAGCAACTAAAACATGGCGTAGAAACTCAGTGACTTGGTTGCGCAAGTGGATATATACTGGACTAACTTGCGTTTTATATATAAAGAACCTAGCTGTAACTCTCTTATATCTGATCAAGTATAGTTATTCTTCAGGAATCCAATCTAGATGAAGTTGTTCCTTGCCAAATGCAGCCTGACTGCCTCTCGCTTACTTCTTTCAGCGGCGTTGAAAGTGTCTAAACAAGCAAGTGGTGTCCTTGACTTCCTATTCCGCCAGTGCCCTCATCCTGGAACCACGTCACCTACGTTGCTTCACTACCTGCCAGATGCTGCTCTGACTTCCTTCTGCCGGGCGCTGGCACTCAGCTCGGCATTCTCCACGGCGCTCGCCTCTACCCGGATAGATACCCATCTGCATATATTGCCTCCTGCCTTTGCCGCAGCGATCGATGCTGCTGGCGGTGATCCCACGGGATACGGAACTCCTGATTGGACTCTTGAGGGCATGATTGCGTCCATGGAAAGGACAAGCACAGACATAGGTACGTCACTAGCAACGAGTAGACATTCTAGGACGACAGACCCTGACTTGCAACCTCGCTTACAGGTATCATGTCGGTCTCGGCACCTGGAGTCCAGATTGCCGGCACTGGCCAAGCTGCCCGTGATCTTGCAAGGACACTCAATGAGTACCTGGCCACGACCGCAACCGAGTCTGCATATGCCAACAGACTAGGATTCTTCGGTGTCTTGCCAGATTGGCGCGATATAAATGGTACATTGGCTGAGATCGACTTTCTGTACTCGACGCAAAAGCTATGTAACGGTGTCACGGTGTTTACTACCTACGGGGATATGCTTCTCGGCAACCCACTCTTCCTCCCTATTTGGCAAAAGCTTCAAGACTACAAAGCGCTCGTATTCCTTCATCCGGATAGCTTGTCAGTAGGTCCCAGGTTCATCGCTGGCGGTCTGCCCCAGCCGATTATCGACTTCCCGCTCGCCACTACCCGGACGGCGGTAGACTTAATCATGACCAAGACGCTACGCACGTTCCCGGACATTGATATAATCCTTTCTCACGCAGGCGGCACTCTCCCGTTTATTGCTAGCAGAGCCCTCGGTAGTCTTGCTGTACCTGACATCAGCCAGAAGATCGGGTATAGCATGGCTGATGCCAAGGCAGACCTTGGTTGTTTTTACTTCGACATTGCCTTGAGCACTAGTGCTGCCCAACTGCATGGGCTTCTGGACACGGTAGATTCAGACCGCATCCTATTCGGGTCCGACTATCCTTATGCTCCAGCCTTCGCCATTGATGCCCTGCTGCTGCAGTATGCACAATTCGTGGCCACGGAAGAAAGAGGATCCCTAATTCGTCCAGAAAAACTCCGCGCAAATTCCGTAGCTCTCCTTAAGAAGCATGCTTTGATGAAGGCCTTTGAGTAGTTCTGGGGCCAGAGTTACTATGTCTATGCGTAGTACTGCCACCAAAACACGTTCGCACGACTATAAGATATTCAGAAATAACGACTTGGATTCAATCTCAAGGAGTCTTTTAATAGACTGTAATACAGCAGAAACGCCCAACTCTAGCTAGCTTTTTCTATCCGACAAACTGTCTCATTATCTACAAAGTATATTTACTTTAGTTCAAATTGCTTTTTGCCCTCTGCACTCAGGCCCAAGTCCACGACTTCTTTATCCTCACTAACAACCTTTCTCAAGTCACCGAAGGGTAGAATAATAACAAGAGACTTCCAGGGTGCTTCGAAACCAGAGCTCTCATCCTTGGAGAACTTGACCTTGATCTCAGACTCCGTAGCCGAGTAAGCAATGGTGTAAGAAGAGATCTTGTTCTTGGTTGAGACAGAGGTACCATCATCTTCATACCACGTTGTCTCATGCCACTTGCCATCGCGAGATGCCTTCTGAGGAGGGAAGATCTCCACGCCTCGATAGTCATCAAGAGGGAGGTTTGCGACGTTCTCCTTCTCGCCGGGAGAGAGAACCTGAACATCTCGACCAACAGCGACGGCACGGCCAACCTTGCCGAGGACGGGGATACCAGCGCCATGCCACTCAACGTCAAGGTCAACCCATTGACCAGCCTCGAGGTGCTGGTATGGTGCATTCTGGTTCAGGTATCCCTCATCGTCATCTGACGCCTTGGGAAGGTAGAACTTGACCTTGCTTGCTCCAGCCTCGAAGACACCACCAACGAGCATGGAGTCACCGAACCAATACTGATTCTCTCCATCAAGAAGCTTCCAAACTTCAGGGTCGGACTCGTAGCCCCAGCCAATCCATCTCTGAGGTGGTGAAGCAGTCTGGTGGCTCTCAAGAGACAGAGAGTAAATGTAGGGAATCAGTGCATAGCGACGCTTGATAGTCTTGCGCACGAGGTGGGTGATAGATGGGTGCATCCAAGGCTCAATGACATCACCGATTGAGTTGTCTTCGCCTGTCTTGAAGCAATTGATGGCGAATCGAGGAGAGTAGATACCAAGTTGAACCCATCGAAGCAGAAGCTCAGGGTCAGGCTGAGGACCCTCGAAGCCACCAATGTCATGTCCGTAACATTGCATGAGGGAGAGACCGGCGTTGAGACCGAGAGCGGTCGAGCCTCTCATACTATCCCAGCTAGTAGTGTTGTCACCGCTCCAAGAGCTGCAGGCGTAACGCATAGTGCCGGCTGTAGCACTACGAGTGAGAACGAAAGGACGCGAGTCTGGGTTAACAGCGAGAAGAGCATCATGAGATGCCTTGCCGTTGAGCTCAGTATGCAAACTGCGACCCCAAAGACCGACTTGAGGACGCTTCTCAAGCCCTTCAGGAACCTCGAGTACATCCTTGTTGACGTTGAGAGCGCACTCCCATTCGTCATCGGGGATCGTGTACTCGTTGTTGTCGTTCCACATGCAGTCGATACCCTCTTCCGCGAGCTTCTTGATTCCATTGTACCACCAGTTGTAGCCGGCTTCGGAAGTGAAGTCAATATGACCACCGTTGGCTCTCTCACCTCCTCCAGCACTCCAAAGCTTGGTGACAGCTGGCTCTTTTGTGTGAGGGTCAAGGAAGAGACCGCCAGCATCCTTGAGCTTCTGGTACTCGGGATGACTGGAAACGAGATATGGCTTCACGTTGGCGATGCAACGCATGCCTAGCTTGTGGAACTCCTTGATCCAATCCTCAGGATCGGGGAAGCGGTGGCGATTCCAGGTGAAGACGTGTCGGTTCTTGGGGTGCTGCTCAGCCACGGTGTATCCAGATGACATCTGGTAAGCTGAACAGGGAATGTCATGCTCCTTCATCTTGTGCGCCAACTGAATCAAGGCTTCGCCAGCAGGGGGATCGTCCAGCATGGAGTACTTCATGCCTCCAGAGAGGTAGCCAAAGGCCCAGCGAGGGACAAGGAGAGGATATCCGGCGAGATCAGCGTAGGTCTGAACAACTTCTTTGAGAGTCTTTCCGGTGATAATGTACTCTTCTAGACCTCCGAAGTCCTGGCGGTAGACCTTGTAGAATCCCCACATACCGTCCATCTCGGAGCCGATGGAGTATTCTCCTCTTGTATGGCTAGTGGAGAACATGGCTACGCAGCCTTGAGGTGTAGCATTGATCAAGAGGGGGATGTTCTTGTAGAGAGGATCAGTTCGGTGGGCATCGTATCCAAAACTGTCGGTTGCTGATATTTGGAACCGGCGACCAGAGAGGTCCATTGGTGCAGCTTTTTCTCCAAGACCGACATGGAACGTCTTGCGGTTATACTGAGTGTAATGGGCGACGCCGTCGCCATTGACGGCATAAGATCTGTTGTCGAGATCTTGGAGAATTGGTGGCTGACCATCGAAGCCTACAGAGAGAAGAGGAGTCTCTCCAGCGTAGTCTACATTGGCGATTACATCACCAATCTGGATCTTGGTACCCTTGTCACTCGATGTGACTTTTGGCTCGGCACCGTCCAGCTTCGTCTCAGCACGAGGGACGCTGGGACGAGGCGGTAGAGGATGGGTAGCGGATGTGAAGGTGGTTCTGAAGACGTTGGGGCGGACGGCTTCAAAGTTGAACTCAAAGGGCAGAGTGGCATCGTTGCAACGCAAGTGGACAGACGGCTTGGTGCTGTCTTGGCCAGCTGCATCGACAGTCCACGAAGAAGGAATGCGTTCACGTTGAGGCATGATGAAGTATTAATGGAGTTTTGATGTGTAAACTCAATAGTTAATGATTCAAGGGAAGATAAGAAAGGAGGGAATGTCCCTCTTTTAACTTGTCGTAACGTGCATTCATTGCCGGGCTCGGGATGCAAGTATCGCCTCATTTACAGCCAATATCTACCGAAAAGAAGCCAACATCGGGTCTATCTCGTTTTATCCGACGCCATCGCCGGAGAATTCTGGCCAAGTCCGTTTCTGCGCTGCCGCGTGACCTGTTCCGTACTAAACCCCTCACGCTCGCGTCGGAGAAAATACCAAAAAGTCCGATCTCGTTGCCGAGAATCCCCACGGGGAAAAAAGTCCACTCCGACAGCCAGCAACGGCATTATTTCTGATGATCATATAGCCCGATTGCTCCGAATTGTTTTGGGCCAGTTTTTCCAATTATAATAGATATTTGGTCGTCTTTATTTATTAAACAACTGATATCAAGATCGTAATATTGGGAACAAGGGATCAAGCTCCACTGTGATGTCTTCAAGACCTATCAGCAGCTGAGAATGATGTTCCTGCCTGAGGTGTCAAGACAAGACTTCGGTTCTGGATTTCCCCGCGCAAACATGATTCGCTAGGGAGAGCATGAACATCATGAGAAGCGCGTTTCGGCATTTAATACCAGTTTTAGGCTCACATATTAAGATGAGTCGAGATCAGCATGCCACAAACTCATCAACCCTCAGAAGGGATAACTTCACAAGCGGCCCCATCGTCACGTATCCGTAAGAAAAGATTGCCGGTATAGCCGCCTTGCTTTTGAGACCAGCGAACCTCGACATCAAACGATCACGTTATTGTGTGCAAATGGAAAGAAGCTGACATACGTCTTTAAGAAAGCATGCATAGCTTGTCGCCAAAGCAAAGTCAGTAGGCTTTCAGTACCTCTCCGGATTCATGCAGCTTACATCTTGATTAGGTCAAGTGTAATGGCTCGCGGCCGTGTTCTCGGTGTGTATTATGTAGCTATGGACTCACAATACTGATAGGCAACATAGGTGTTGCCAACTACAAAAGACATGTCAATTTATCGAGAGAGCAAAAGAGGACCATGAACTGTTTGGCTTCCCTGTTACCGTCGACAATAACATTTCTAATCTCGTCATCATAGCAAGATCGAAGCGCTCCAAAGAGAGATCGAGTTTCTCAAGTCACGGCTGCGATCAACTCCGGGACCCATAATGGGATGCTCACCTGCTGCCTACCCAGCAGAGCATCAGCCGCCATTCATAACAGCGAGCAGTGCGGACATTGCAGCCCATGGTGTATACGCGCCTGCACAAGCAAGAGTCTCTTCACAACCCGTGGCATCGACCAGCACGAGCTCACCAGACACCTCTGCATTCCTTACTAGATCACAGGGGAAATCGATGTCAGCTTTCGAGACTGATACAATGGCCCCGACAACAGCCGAACTTGGGATTGAGATGAAGGATGACGAGGCGCAGCTGTACTTCAACGCTTTCTTCTCCGGTTGTGATCGCTACGTTCCTGTCTTTGACCAGCGATTTGACACAATTGAAGCTATCCGCAACAACAGTTCTTTACTATTTATCACAATATGCTCAGTTGGATGTCGTGTACTCAACGGTACGAGTTCGAGATGGCGAGCTCTTGCGCTCCAGACTCAACGCATGCTCAACGCCGCTATCGTCAATCCGTCGATGGGAAGTCTCGAGACGGTGCAGGCGATCCTCGTTCAAGCTTGCTATGCGGGAGAGAGGGCACTTCTTATTGCAATTGCGACGCGAATGGCCCTGGATCTTGGATTTCCCGAAGCCTACGATACACTCATTGCGGAATCCGTCTTGGGAGAAATGCAGATCGATAACGGGGACCAAGCAACCTACAATGACAACACTACACGCATGCGCAAGACTAGAGTCTGGCTGCATTTATTGGTGATGAGCTACATTCTACACGTCGATGCTGGTGGAATGCCAACGTTTAAGTTCCGTGGTGCTTCACGCAGATGCAGAGTTCTTTTGCAAAGTCCACTTGCTACCGGCATGGATCATTATCTCTTTGCTCAAGTCGAGCTCAACGTTCTTCGTGCAAAAATATACGCATCTCTACCCCAGGGCTCCAATCTGAGTGATGAAGAGATTCTCGATCTTGTGAAAGATGCCAAACTTGACATCGATGTCTGGTTCCAGGACTGGATACGTATTTCGCAGCCGCATCATGAATCGATGCCTTGGTTCGTGCCTAACCTGTCTGTTCAGCGCTGCTGGGCTGATAATATGGCTCTCTGCCGTGCGGTGAGGGCTGCAGGCGTGGAGAACGTCAACGTTATGTCGCCCATCCAGAAGAACATCTTGTCAATGACCAAAGCCTCGCTTCAGCAACATCTTGATATCATCATCCAAGAACCAAGGATATATCTCAAGAGCATCCGGTATGCAATGGACTTTGTCTGGGCTAAGAATACTTTCTGCTGCCTTCTTCTGCTCAAGCTGTCCGCTTTACTCCCTGAACCAGAGAGGCTGCAAACACAAGGACTTAGCAATGAACTTGTTCTGAAGGCTAGCATCTTGCTAGAGGAACTGGAGCTAGTGGCTGCCGCGGGACACAAAGACGACACTCGATCAAATACCAGCTCACTATACCTCCAACTTCTGAAGACGAGTATACAGAAGTACAAGCGCTGGCTAGGTCAAGATGAAGGAGGCTCCGAAGCGCAACAGTCATCCTTTCCTCTGACCCAAGAGAGGAATTGTGACAATGAACTTGAGTCTTTTGTCCCAGATCAGTTCGTCTTCGAATGGGACTTTCCAGGTCTGACCCTGTTTTCGTCCCCGATCAATGAGGCCGGCTGGATCAATGAACTTCTTGCTGGGGCGCAAGAGTTTGGGGAAAGTGGAAGCAGCATCAATTGGGCTCTAATCGATTTTTCTATGTGAGATAGCCTGCGGAGGCGAGTTGTATGAAGTGCCATAGCAGACAATACAAATCTGATTTGCATGTTCTACTACCCTGTTGGGGGCGGTGTTGTGCGTACCATGGGCCCCAAAGGAGAGACCAACTGCACGACTGTTGAAACGAACGACGTCAAACGTTAATCTAGCTTTTAGCCCGGTGTTTCTTTTATCTCAACCCTCAACTTGGTAGTACCAAGCTCGACGTGGCAAAGGATCTGGCAGTCGCTTCTGTGAAACAAAGCTAACAGGACCAACTGCCTCAGGAAGCTGAAGCCAATCTTCAAGACCCGGTATAAAATAATGGCCATACAATTATGCACTGCATAACTAACTTTGCCCTAGATCAAAGTGATACTGATTTCAGATAACCGATTTACGTCTAGCCTTTAACGGTAGCCAGCTGGACCGTCAGCCCGTTGACTACATTCTAAACTCTTTAACTTTATAGCACGGCCCGCCTTGCCCACTAGCTGTTAAAAATAAGATAGAAACCTGAAACACGATGCCCAAAAGGTCCAAAACACATGAAACTAACGACATGCAGGTATCAACTCCTTATTTCTGTCTAGTACATCTCAAGCTCGGTTTATTAATATTATTATAAAAGCACTATCTTCAGTTTCATTCCAGTGAAGCTTTTGTGTTAACGTCTAGATACAGTAAGACAACGATACTTTTTGTCTCATCTTTATCATTCATCTGTTCTGCTCATCGATTGGGCTTCTTACTAAGCATTATAACAAACATCTGGCCTTCATCAAGATGTCTCTCGATCCTTACGCTTCGCCAGACCAAGCGGCGGTATATCACGATATCCCCTCAGAAACGAACATCTCTTCTCCAGACGAAAACAAAACTGAAAGAAGGGGGCGTGCCAAGTGGGGACGGGTGCTTCCCGAGCCGCGCACAAATATCCCACCAAGGTAGCCAATCTCGAGGCCCATTTCAGGCCCAGAGCTGACGTGATTTAACAGGCGACGTGCTAAGACAGCCGATGAGAGAGAACAAAGAATGGTTGAACGCGTACTTCGCAATCGTCGTTCGGCCCATAACTCCCGGGAACGGAAGAAGATTGAGCTTGAAAGGCTCCAGCAAAGAGTTGTTGAACTAGAACAAACTCTAAAAAGCTGCCTAGAAATGAACCATTCTCTGGTCAGGACCATTGAGCAAGCAGGGCTGTCATCCGGCATCAGTCTTCCGCAAAATGCCGTTCCTTGTGCGATTCAAAGGAACGGTGGGCCCGACTTAGAGGATGCCCACATCCCGAAGGGCGATAACCAGGTCCAATCCTTGTCAGATGAGGACCTTTCTGTAGATCCCGTGGGCTGGCTGATGGGGTTGGGCATGACAACGTGGTCATCCAGTAACCTTGCTGAAGCCGAAATGGTTAGCTCGGTCCATGCCGGTTGCACATCCTTGTCAGGGATCCGGGCAGATCATTATACCCCTGAAGTCTGGGAGAGCTCGGGTGATCTAACGCCGACTGACATGCAGGAATACGATTTCGCGATTGAGATGTTTGATACGACTGCATGGATGCCTGATGGAAGGTTGGCGGATTAAAGCGCTGGAATCTGGGCAACAAATCCAGGCTTGTACAGGTCCAGAATAGTTAGCAAACCGTCAGTTTTGTATGTTAGAATATCAGTGAATTATTAGCCCTCTAAGAAATAGAAAGGCCCAAACACCGTGTACAGAGCTTGATGACAGAATAGTTATGGAGAAGTGCAACTTGGAAAAGAATCTTACTTAGTCGCAATACAGTCCCCAACGCTACGTCAAAGATGATAAGAAACTCACCCAATGACTGCAATACACGTAACTCATCCTTCGAGGTTTAGTTACAAGTACGTACCGCTTGAAAGAACAACTATATCCGTTTCAGGCGTTAGACTGACAAGATAAGAAGCGTTGGTTTGTGTAAAGGCCATCTGTATCTTGGGATGTTTACATATGTTTCAAGCATCTGACTGAGCATATAGTGGTCAGTGTCCCCGACATAAAGTTGTGTCTAGAGCCACCTGGAACATGCAGAAATAGTACCCAAGTTAGACTTCAGCATTGCCATTATGGACACGTCGTTGCTACAAACCCGAAACATTTTGAGAATAGGCCAGCGTTTTTGGCAGAGTGAACGATTGATCCTACCAATATTAAAACCGATAGATAGCATATTATCATGTCAAGAGTTCTGTCTCAGTAATTTCTTCAACAAATTTCGTCTTGCCTCAACTCCCTCAGCGTACCACTACTTCTATTAAAATATGCTTCTGCACCAGGCCTCCTCTTCTGAGATCCCCGGTGTTGTTCTGATTCCAGCAACACCTCTGTCAGAGACATACGGTCGGCAATCAACACAGAACTGCTTGGAAAAAGAATTCATTATCAAGCGTCAAATCGGATACGCCGATATAGAGAGTTCTCGACTTGGCGACAAGGCAGAGAACTTTAGTTGCCAAGCAAAATACTGCTTATCCTATCAGCCGGATAAGAGACTTGTGCCTGCGCCTTATGTCTTCAACCAAAGTTGGACGCTAGTTTATCAGGTCATCCGTGTCGTTATGGAAGATTGTTGTTATGACTTGGCAGAAAGATGGCTTCCTGGTATACTGCGGGCAGAGCTAGGAGCCCGGTCTCATTCTACATGGCCTGCGTCGGTAGAGCTATCCACTTTGATCAACAAGTGGCCTATCCGACCGAGGTTTAGTTTCAACTGCTGGGCCCTATTTTGGAGAAAGTACCAAGCCCACTTGGCGCTTCGGTCCGCTACCGAGAGTTCGACATCCCTGGAAAGTTTATTGACAGATGCTTGGTTGATTGGCAAGATGGTTTTGAGCGGACGACCGGTGACTGTCTACGACGCTAGAAGCCTCGTGAAACTGGCTTTGAAGCTAGCAAAAGCCGCCAGGGATGAAATGCGTCTAGCTGTGCTCGAGAATTTGAAAACTTACATAGATAGAAAAGTCATCGTGATGGAGGTCCTTGAGAATATGAGGCGAAGGAAATCGAGGTAAATGCAACTGAAAATATGAGCTATTATTACCCATTCTTGATTAAACGTTCCATATGCAATATCGGAAGAACAATGCGGAGTAATCTGTGCCAAGGGAACGGTTAGCCAGTCGGCAACATGTCCGTGCCGCACGTTTATCGTCCACGTTATCTGATTAGTTATCTTGCAAGGAACAAGGATAGGTGACCATAAGCAGGGGTTAACTATAAGCCTGCTGATCTACAAGCTTGTAGATAAGCAGAACCTTGCTCTTTTTACCCACCGAGATCTTGGTGATTGGCAATCGGGGCCGAAGCCGAAGCCCAACCGTTAGCGGTGCATATACGAGCAAAAGGTACCAGCATTATTTAGTAAGTCGCGTGATTGCCATGCTTTGTTTCATTCGGTATTCGGAAATGCTAGTCTGAATGGAGAAAGATGCATGAACGATGCCATCATTATCAAAGGGGCAAACGTGTCGTAAACCACAGAAAACCCTCTCGAATGGGCTGCATAAGCCTCAAGAGAAAGCCTTAGCTGTTGTTGCCGCCATAGCCATTGCATCGGTACCTGAAACTCTGTGCAGAAGCATGCAGCTCGAGATCCACCAAGCGTGCAACCATATAATCGAGGTTTGGCCAACAAACTGAATGACAATGTCTGTCAATCTTTAGTAGCAGTAGCTCTCATCGGGATGTCTTAAGCCCTGTCTCTCCATTCGCGTTGTTGAAGACTCCTTATCTCATCAAGGTCTGTTCTTGAGATATCCAATTCACGAACCGGACGCTCATTTGAGTGAGCGTTACCAGGGTATTAAATGGGATCAGCCAGTAGCAAGGGTTTCCAACGCGTTTCAGCCCAACCAATCTTTGGGACCGGCGTGGCGTGAGAGGGAGGGAGGTAGGCTTGACAGTATTCGGCAGTTATAGGCTAGACAGTATTCGGCAGTTATAGGCTAAGCATTTTTCGTCTGACCCGAAATCGTGCACGCATTGACTTGGGGCATCGTGAAAAGATTGGATCTAGTGCTCGCATGGGTCCCCCTGGTTATACGAGATATTTCCTTGGCATGCAGACATAAACTTTGTCGCACACCACAAACAACAACTCCAGCGCAAACCGACATTCGCGGCGACCAAGTTACTCAAGAGACTCGGTAAGAGGAACGACCACAGAGAGAAGTCAGGATCTACACGGTACACGTGGCTAACAGATTGCCCGCTGTCGTTTCTCAATGGCAAAAGCGACAATCTGTTAGAAAATGCCCTCATTAAGCACTGTTATGAGAGCTTCAGCGAATCCTACGGCATGTCAAAGGCTTAGAACATACGAAGATATATAGAAGCTCAAATCGAGTCATTTTGACTGTTGTTCTAGTAGCAACCGAACTGACAACATATTTTACACCGTCATTCATTCATATTTACCCTGATCTCATACGTCTCGTAACTATATCACCACAAAATGCCTCTCCAAGATCAACCAAGGCACGACTTTCAGTCGCCATCCATGGCTTGCTTTGACAAGATTACGTCCGTTTCTCCCCGTCTGTCGGCATTTTGTGAAATCCCACCAGCAGACAAAGTGGACCACGCAACGAGAATGTCTTTTCTCGTTTCCCTGACAATTGATCAGTCAGACGGGATATCGGGACAAGATCCAGCGGTCAACAAGCACAATTGTCGAAACGCTAGAAACCAACTACCAGGAAGAGGTATTCCATCCTCTAATGGTGCCGTTGCAGCTCTTTACCATGATAATGAGAGCCGAAAATACTCGAGATCATTTCGTCGCCCGGTAAACGCCGTCCTCGTCTTATGCATCTCTCCAGAAGCACTCCAGATTAAGACGCAGATCGTTGAGAAAGCTATCCGGTGTTTGAAGGGGGCTCTGCGGAAAGGCGACAGTTTTGGCATCATCAGACCACGTTCCGAAGGAAAATGGGAATATTCAGTGGCCAATTTCGTCGAAGGACATTGGACCTGGGATAATGTTTCATCCAGCACATTATTACGAGGACCTAACCATCTTGCAAGGGAGCCTATGTCTGGTATCAGCATAGCGATTGATGCATTGACTGGAAAGCAATCTGCCGCCACGACTTGCCCTACTCTGATGGTCGTCAGTGATGTAGCAACAGTCGACACTTCTGGAATCGAGAGTATCACAGCTCGGGCGAATGTCGCTGGTATTGGTATCCATACGTTCGGTTTCGGCGTATCCCACGACCCAGAGGCCCTTGTACATCTCGCCTCCGGAACCAATGCAACATACACCTACGTCAAAGACTGGATGGGCCTTCCTGACTCTCTGCTGGCCTGTTTCCGCTTCCTCGGGAGGGTAGTACTAGAGAATGTCAAGTTGACGATTAGAACCGATAGCTCCTCACCAGTATCGGTGCAGGGAATCGACGACCACCGTGATTCTGGGATTGAGTTAGATGGAGAAAAAGTCGTTATCTTGCTTGGGAACCTCTGTCTCAAGGATCAGCGAGATACTGTCGTACACCTGTGGTCCAAACCTGACGCATTGCAGTCCGACAAGACAAGTCAGGATGGTCAGCTACCTAGGTCACCAGTGCTTGACAAAGGGGGAGAGGGTGACGGAAACGGGCGTATCTATTTCCGGGCTGACGTCAGCTGGGATAACGTGATACATGAGCAACTGGCAATTCAGCATCCAGGACCCTTGATCGTGCAAGCTCCGATCAAAGCCCCGTGCCCGCGTTTGCATTCGACCGCGATGATACCCCGCATGGGTTTCAATTCCAACATTACCCAACGGAGACTTGAAATCTTCGTGGCTGACACCTTGTCCAAGATTCTACGTTTCACTTCATCGGGGCAATCTTCGAAAGCTATCCGCTTGATGACTCATGTCTGCCATGTATTGCAGAGCATTTGTGAAGCCACGGATGCAAGACCTCAACTCACACAAATACATAGAAGAAAACGTCAAACGGATCAAAAAACGGCTATCGAGGGTCAACTGAGATGGTGTGGCTGGCACAACCGTCAGGCGGTTCCCGTTCACTTTGTTGGCTCATCATGCGAAGCATCACAGTCGAGATACGGAAAGATAATGACTACATTTCTCCAGGATGTCCAGGAATGGAGACGTTGGATTGCTTACCCTGAAATCTTTTCCATCGACAATCGTCAGTCAATATACCATACAATTAGTACAATTAGTTCTCAGAGAACCTTTTAGATATAATCAAGTCTAGAATCTTACATTTGCTTCCACTTTGGACCTCTAGCTGATATCAAAATCTAAGTAATTATACTCGGACTTGGTTCCGAAATCTCCCGTGATGGTGTTTTTGGTTAAACTTTATTAATCCGCTCCAAATTCCGCTAACCGAAAACGCACTAGACATCGTGAGAGGCAAGCCTGGCAAGACTACATCCCATGCGAGTTGCTGGGCCGTGCAGGGCCTAGAGAGTTCGGAAACAGGCTGCCAAGCGAGCTAGCCATTTAATGAACTTCGTGTATGCTTCTGTCCTTCATGAGGCTAATGGTGTTTCTTACAAGCATAAAGGCTCATTATGGCTTAGGTTCTCTGGTGGCAATGCGGTTAATTGCTGAAATTCTATATTGCAGTTTTTCCGGGTATCCGGCGAGTAGTACCTGCGGTTATCTTCATGCACGCACGGAATGCAGGTTCTATCACGTCTCCTCGTGTTATACAAGTTACTAATGTTGAGTGGCTGACTGCGTAGCGCCTCCTAACTGAGATTGTGTCTTGGCAACTCGAAGCGCAGCTTGTCGTTAACAAGTTTTAGTACGAATACTCCGTCGGATACCTACATATGCATAGGGAATGTTTTGATGCGTTTTCAAGATCTACATATCGCTTAAAACGTTTTCAGTAAGGGTCTAATGGGTAGAGAGTGCTGCTTGAGACTACCCTTGCAACAGAATGGAGATCGAATTTATCGAACCATTCATTGCCAATTAAAGATCGTCTCTGAAAACGTGGAAAAGTATAGTACATAGATATCAGGTTTTAAAAGATACAAGACAACTCTAATAAACATCGCCAAGATGCTTATCTTGCAAAGGCGGGGACTGGATTATCTTTCAGGGGCTTTTCTTAGTATGTGCACTCGAATCCTACTGCCTCCCTCGGCTTAGCCGAGTTTCCTAGCCCGCTAAAGAACGAATGGAGGCTTCTGTGTGGCAGCCTTTTTGCCAGACGTAGCCTAATAGAGCTATGAACTGCGGCACGAAGGATCCGCGTAACCTCTAACCAGGGCCATATTACTGCTAAAATTGTCCGACGATAAGGAGCTTAATAAGTGAAATAGCTGTAGCATGAGCGATTAAGTGGTGTATTTGGCGGAGTGGCAGCGCGCACTAGCGTAAGTAGCGGCCGCATGTTCAGGACGTCGGGACTACGAGGACAGCTACGATAAGGTTATCGGTAGTTAAAAGAGGCTTTAGCCTCCAGCGCATAAAGGTAAAGAACACTAATAAATACATATAGGCAAGATACTTATTACCCTTACTATTACCTAAGATCTTAGTTTTAGCTAAAAAGTTAA